>CM029114.1:1292500-1435000 GCA_016859345.1 Istiophorus platypterus | reverse complement strand
GAGGGGGAGAAGGGACCCCCCCCCCCCCCACGTGAAACGTGTTCGACAGGTAAACCAGGTAAAACTCAGGGGAGACTCCGGCGCCGCTTATCCGCCGCGTTCGGCGGCCCGAAGCGCTCGCGGTCGGCGGGGAGAGGAAGCGCGACAGCGCCACGGACGGAGCCGCGGCGGGAGCGCGAACAGCAGCGGGCAACGGAGAAAAAAGAAAAGAAACCTCCGGCTCCCGCTGACATTTTATTTCCCGACAGAGCAGCCGAGAAAGCGGGGACGCCGAGCGCGGAGATGCCGGGCATGATGGACAAGGGCTCGGAGTATCTGGGCAAGGGCCGCTCCAACGGCACCAAGAGCCCGTCCAACGCCTCCAACGGGCATTTCTCCGACGAGAGCGGCAGCGACGACGAGCACGGTGAGCGTAGCCTCGAACAAGCCCCCCGTCGCTCCCCGACGTCCGCGTCCTGGACGCCGACCGCTCGGAAACACAAAACACAACACAAACAACAACGTCTCCCGTGTGTGTGTGTGTGTGTGCGTGCGTGTGTGTGTTGCTCGTGTTTTTCCAGATGTCGGGATGCGGGTCGGAGCGGATTACCAGGCCAACATCCCGGACTTCGAGCCCGGTGAGGTTTTTTTTTTAAACTGGCTGGTACCTGAGCGGTAGCCTCGGCTCAGATACGGCGTAAGCGAGCGCCCCCCCCAAAAAAAAAATCGGGTTTTCCGCCCGGGATCCGGTGTAAAACACACGAGCCTTGCCGGGTTTCGCGGACCGGGGGGGGGGTGACCGAGGCTATCTCAACTCCTCGCTGACAACTTGTGACATTTCGCTGAATGAGGATTAACGCGCTTCGCGCTCGGCCGCGTCCTCGCTCCTCCTCTGCAAGAAAACACGGATCATGTCCAAAGGAATATTAACGATAACGCCGGTGATTGAATGATGACAACTTTTCAGTCAGGTAACGGATTTCCAAGGCGGATTCACGGCTCTGTGAATGTATTTCAGAATTTCCCGTTAATGTTCCCAGCGCGGAGGACGAAGGGGCCGCAAGTGGCGACGATCGATCGGCGATAGATCGATCGAGTCGACAGTCGCCTCCACGATTAACCGGTTCCTAGAAAACTGTAATCCTGAAAATGTAATGTCCACCGCGGTGTTACAGAGCATCAGTTGAATGTGCTTTTTTGTTGTTGTTAGCTAAAACACAAAATTATTAATTAATAACGATACGAAACGAAGAACAGCGGGAACATTTATGGAGCCGGTGCCAACAAACGTTGGTGCCTTTGTGCCTCCAAAGAGACTCAGACGAGAAATAGTTGCTTTCCGTCGACCAGTCAATTGATTATATCTTCCCAAGAGAAAATGCTTCAGTCTGGATTTTTGTAGAGTATGTTTTTAAAATCTTGGCAACGATATGAGGGTCAATATTCATCTTCCTCTCGATGCCGAGTTGCTAGTTTAACAGTGTAAACATGAACCTGTTGTCCCCTGGTGGACGGACCGTGTCCTCAACGCTCATCGGCCACGTTCTGCAACGAACCTGTAATAAGAAAAAAGACCTCAAGACTAGTCGACTTTTTTGAAGACGTAAAAGGAAAAATTCAAAAAGTGAAGCGAAGCATTTGTCGTTCGAACGTGAGACAAAATTTTCGACCTGTTGGGAAACACGAGTGACTCGAATAAAGCGGGAAGACTTGGCTTTGGTCGCCGCCGCTCGGCGTCAACGAAGCGGCGTAGAAACGCGTAACAGACGGTTGATAAGGCACAAGCGGATTAAAGGGGTTTGTGAGCAGACGACGAACAGCCGTAAAGTGAAACACAAGTGCAATAACATGAAATATGTCTCTGTGGAAGTTATACTTAAGCAAAACTACTGTTCATTAATACACATTTAAAATGTCCTCGTGTCTGCTCATAACTACAGAAAGTTATTGATAACATTTCTGTAAGAAAAGTTTCTGTGAAAACCATCAAAAAAATTTCTTAATCGTTTACATCACTACAATACTGCTTTGTTTTTAAATTCAGTTTTGTGCTCCAACTGTTTAGCTGCTATGATTTTATTCAAGAACACAAGCTCATAATTAAAAATAAATTAATAAATTGAAAATTAAATATATCGATTTGAACTCTGTAAAAACAAAAAGTGACCACCCATGCACTGCCAGAACAAATGTTTTTACAGAAACCAAAAATGAGAAAAGAATAAAAAATGTAATAAAAAAACAAGTGAAGCGCACACAGAGGAGATTTCCGTTCTACCGCTGGATCCTACGTTTCCCATGATGCAAAAGGGCAGCCCTCCCTAATTAGACAGAGGAAGCTCCGGAGCCACGGAGGATGTTAAACGATTGTCTCGGAGCCGCGACGCGGGAACTGAACGTGGTGTGTAAAATCAGTGGAATCTGCCCTTTAAGTGTCCGACCGTGCCGAAGGGGTGAAAATCAAACGCACCCGCAGGCCGCGGCCGGGCTGCAGAGTGACGTGGCTGGTGCTCACCGGGTCGTTGTTGTGTTCCCCGTTCAGGTTCCACCAAGTACACGGATAAAGACGGCGGGGGGATGCTGGTTTGGTCGCCGTACCACACCATCGTCGATTCCAAGTGTAAGTCCAGCACGTCTTGGTCTCAGAGAAGCCTCGGTCGTCCCCCAGGGTCGGCCCCAACTAACGGAGTGTGTGTGTGTGTGTGTGTGTGTGTGTGTTCTTTCCCTCTGCAGTGGACGAATACATCGCCATAGCCAAAGAGAAACACGGATACAACGTGGAGCAGGTGGGTCCCCCCAGGTTCTACGTTCTCCGCTCCAGTTTCAGTTCTCTGTCTGAACCGAAGCGGCAGTTGGTTTATTTAATTTTTTTTTCTTCACCTTTTTTTTCTAAAAACATCCTCAAGGTTGTGTAAATCAGAACATTTGACTTTGGCTGCGTTAAGAGACGGTGTTGATGATGATGATGATGAGGAAGAGGAAGAAGCTGCTTAGAAGCTCAGAAGAAGAACTTTCCTCTTCCTGTTTTCGTTTTTTTTTTTTTTTTTTTTTTAATGGCAGCAAAAGCCAATCACGCGACGTTGGTTTCGTGTTCGCGTGGGTTTAGTCAGAATGTTTGGTTGTTAGATTCGCTCCAGGTGTCGTCTCTGTTTTTGGTTTGAAAGAAGACGAGGAGATTCACCTGTGATTATACCGCTCAGGTGTTCCACGATGTTCCTCCATGTTCCTCCATGTTCCTCCATGTTCCTCCATGTTCCTCTATGTTCCTCCATGCTCTACTGTTGACTGGGTTGTGAATATTGGGGGGGGGGGTCAGGTTGTCTCCAGACAGTGGCAGTTTTGTTAAGCGTAGTTGGTCTGATGTGCACTTAGTCTGGAGCGTCTGCATGGTGCTTACACTGCATGTGTGTGTTCCTGTGTGTGTTCCTGTGTGTGCGCCTGTGTGTGTGCCTGTGTGTGTGTGTGTGTTTCCCAGGCCCTCGGCATGCTCTTCTGGCACAAACACAACATAGAGAAGTCTCTGGCCGACCTGCCCAACTTCACCCCGTTCCCGGACGAGTGGACGGTGGAGGACAAGGTGCTGTTCGAACAAGCCTTCAGCTTCCACGGGAAGAGCTTCCACCGCATCCAGCAGATGGTAAACGCCTGCCGCAACTACCACAACAACCACAACAACAGCAACAACCACCACAACAACCTCCACAACAACAACAACAACCACAACAACTACCACCACAATGACTTCCACAACAACAACCACAACAACAACAACGTTAACGTGTTGGCCCCATTGTACAGTAGCTGTAAACTCCTGCCCTTGCTTTTTCAGACGAGAAAGATTTAATTAGCTTTTGATTTCAAAGATCAAACCAGTGGTTCCCGACCTTTTTTCGGTCTGAGACGTATTTTATATGGACTTTCTGTTACAGCTGCCGGACAAATCCATCTCCAGCCTGGTGAAGTATTACTACTCATGGAAGAAGACCCGCTCCAGGACGAGTCTGATGGACCGGCAGGCCCGCAAATTGGCCAACAGGAGCAACCAGGAGGACAGGTATGGCCCCCGAAAGCGAACCCCCTGGGCGAGGTTCCTGGGGCGGGGGGGGGGGGGGTCCTGTTCATACTGATGGGAAATGGAGATGAAGCAGGAACCTGAGAAATTTGGGCAAAGAGCTCAAAGAGCTCAAGTTGACTCTTGCATTCGGACCAGAATTCGTTGTAATGTGTTGAGTTGCTGCTCTTCTCCGTCACTTTGACATCAGGTTTCTTGGCTTTCTGTGTCGTCATCATTGTTGTCATGACAACATACAACGGATGAATTATTTTTGACTTGTCCATATGTTGCCGCAGTGACGAGGAGATGGAGGACGCCAATCCCATCGAAGCCAATGACAGTGACTACGACCCCAGTAAGGAAGCTAAGAAAGAGGTACGTGGGCGCACCTGTGCTGCTGTCGCCGTGGTGACGACACACCTGGGCGTTCATCACAGCTTGTTCCTGTTAAAACCTCTGTAATCAAAGATGGGAATTCTTGATTATTTATGACCGATTCGTCTTAAACCAGAAAATGAATAATTTCTGTAATGCAGTAGGCCTGAATCCAATGTTCATTTATTCGTTTATTTAATACCGTCAATGAATGAAAAATTATATAGTTAACTACTTAATCTACAAAAGATCAAAAGAAAGACAAATTACATAAATTTACCAAAGTTCAAATCGACTTGAAGCTGCTTTATTTTTTTCTGACCAACAACTGAAAAACCCTAATTTTAGATTATGAGAAGATAAAAGCAGCCATATTTTCTTTGTTTGATTTTATTTCTGCTTCAGAAGCAGCATAAATGATGATAAAAATTTAACAACATAGCTGATATTCCATTTCATGTTTTCTGTTGTTGACTTTTGTTGGCGTCCCGGAACTGACAGAATGTTGTAAAACATTATCAGACAAATCAGAAATATGACAGAATACATCAGGAAATAATATTAGACGACAGTCAAGGAGTGAAAAAAAAGATTTGAAAACTGCATTGGACCTGCCTAAGTCATTGGAAACTTTATGCATAAGAGAATTTGGAAAAGTGCTGAGGAAAAGTAAATATTCTATAATAATATCTCTCTATCCTCCCACCTCCAGAACCAGGTGGAGCCGACGGTGCCGGGCTCCAAGGTGGCTCTGGGTCGCCGGGAACACCAGACCCTGCAGCACCGACACCACCAGCGCTCCCGCTGCCGCCCCCCAAAGGGCATGTACCTGACCCAGGAGGATGTGGTGGCTGTGTCCTGCAGCGCCTCCGCCGCCAACACCCTCCTCCGTCAGCTGGACATGGAGCTGGTGTCGCTCAAGAGACAGGTGGGAGGCACTACAGCAACCCTCCTCGTTCCTCCCCGGTCATCCTCATTCCTCCTCGTTCCTCCCCGTTCCTCCTCGTTCCTCCTCGATCCTCCCCGGTCGTCCTCGGTCCTCCCTGGTCCTCCTCGTTCCTCCTCGTTCCTCCCTGGCCCTCCACGCCCCCCCCCAGTCCTTCCCGACCCTCCCATATGCTACACGTCTAAACGATGGATGTTCTTTCATGTTTGTGTAAAACGTTTCCCTGGTGGTGGTTCCAGCTCCATGAACAGATGCATCTTCAATGAAATTCCTGTTTGGACACTTGGAAACAGCGCACAGACTAAACAGTTTTTAACAACAGGATTGTCAAGGAATCTTCATTTTTTTTCCCCTAAATTTCCTTTCTTTCTGAGCAGTTTAGGGATTTTTCGTTCTGTTCTACGTTGGCTTATTAGTTGAGACTGAAAGAGTCCTTCAAGTCCAAAGGAAAACAGTCTGCTGTAAAAAAAAAATGAAGATCAAGTGATACGATCAAAAGCTCCAGAAAAGCTACTGATCGAATCCTAAACGCCAAATTATGCTTCTGTGTTGAAACTTAGCCGGAGCCTGATGTTCATCTCCAAAAAAAAAACGTAATTACATGTTGCGGTGAAGGACAGCAAGAGCTGTGATTGGTCGGCTGGGTAGCGTTGCATTTCCAGCTTCTCCTTCTTCGCCACCGTTGTACAGACCGTCTCCTCCTTTCATTTCTGCATCACAGTAAATTCAGGAAAACTAAAACTGCTGTTCAACATCCATCACTCCATCAAGATGCGCTTGGTTTCAGTCACTGCTGTTTTGAAGTGACGCCGACAAACTGGTGGGAAACGATGATGAAGAAACTCAACGCAGTGGCGTATAACGCCACCGCCAAGTAGTGATTTGGTGGTGTAACTGCAGAGTGACACCAACGTAGAAGCATTAATCCAGCCAGGGTGAGCTCTCTTGTCTAGCAGTTGTTCAGTGTCTTGGACAAACAACCCGAAGACAAACACGACTCAGTACAAGAACAACTATAGTCCGTTAAATTAGCTTGGCATGCTAACATTAGTATGTTGCCGTTAACACGTTGGCACAGGTGTAAAGACAGTTGATTGTGTTGGTATATATCCAACAGAGTAGCTCACTAGTCAGAGGTTATCATAGGAAACATGGTTGTCTTGTTCAATGGCAGACAGCCACATTCATTCACTAAGACTTCACTTCTGTGCAGTGGACTTGCTAGCTAGAGATGCTTGAGCTCAGGTGGGAAAAATGTTTTAGCACAGGTAAAGGAGCCCGGCCGTTGTCCTGAGTCAACCAGTCTGATGCCTGTCTGATCTGCTAGGGCTCTACTGTCACCCAATGGCAACACCCGCTGAAGCAGTTCTGTTGAACATCACCTGACCGGTTCTGTGTCTTCCCTCAGGTCCAGAATGCCAAACAGATGAACAGCGGACTGAAACACATGTTGGAGTCTGGGATCGAAGAGTTCAGGCTGCCCGAGGTAAAAAAAAAAACAAAAAAAACCAAAACAGGGAACTGTATGAAATTCCATCAGAGATACTGTCAGTTTTCTCCTTCTCCGTCCTGTGGTGATGGATTTTCTGCAATGCTGAGTCTCTTCGGCTCTAGATGCAAAATGTCAGCTCCTACCGGTCAATCATTGTAACCCTGGTGTTTAATCTTGTAGTGTAATCAGAAGGTGAACGCCCGTTGGACCACGGACGAGCAGCTCCTGGCCGTTCAAGGTGAGCTCTGGCAACTGCCTATGGTAACAGCAGGTAAAAAGGTTGAAAGGGGCAAAGATCTGAAATCAAGCAAAACAAACCTGCCTGTTGTTTTTCAATGCAGCTATAATGGATACTTTTTAATAATAACTAAATCGAGTGATGATATGAAAGGAAAGGATTCTTTGGTGGTGAAAAGACTACAGAGAATTACCAGCTGAGCCTGCGGCTTCCGCTCGGCTCTGCAGAGCTTTACAGTGAGCTCTGGCTCATTGTTTATGCATTTACTGCTCTGGTTGACTCTTGAGGCTCTCATAGCATCATTTTTTGGCTGTGGTGGACAGATGTGTTTTTAGAAACATCTGTCAAAAGCCAAGCCCACTACCTGCTAAGCGGCAAACAGCAGACAGACCAAGTCAGAGATGAGTTGGTACTCGGAGCTTTACCAACCACCAGATGTTACCGCTAAGAAAAACCTGCGACAACCTCCCTCAGTCCTGAACCTCTCCCCAGAAAAGTCAGCAAACTTCTTACCAGATAGAATCTGTCTCTCAATAGCTCAAATCCCTTCTTCTACTATGTATTTTAGTGGCAGTTCAAGATTTGTTTACCTCACTGTAAAACACCTGCGATGTTTCCCCAGGTGTCAGGAAATACGGAAAAGACTTCCAGGCCATCGCGGACGTCATAGGCAACAAGACGGTGGGCCAGGTGAAGAACTTCTTTGTGAACTACCGGCGGCGGTTCAACCTGGAGGAGGTGCTGCAGGAGTGGGAGGCTGAGCAGGGGACGCGGGCTCCCAATGGAGACAGCGCCACCACTGGAGAGGAGGGAAAGAACAGCTCCACCACTCCGTCGGGGAAAAGCACAGACGAAGAGGACGAAGAGGTGAGAGATTTGAATTCATGCACTATGGAATGTTCATTTTTCATATGTTTTACACATTGTGTTGCTAATCATTTTCTAATTCATCCCTCAGTTTTTTAGACTGATTTCCAGACATATTTAGAGCCTTAAACCAAAACTATCCTGTATTTAATAACAAAAATGCAACATTGAGTGAGAAACATGTTATTAATTAGTTTGTGTAGCAGTGTTTTTGCTTCTTTCCTGCTGTATTAATTGTCTTGTCACTGACCTCCACGTTCGCCACGGGGAGGTTTAAACATCTGTACCAACAGGCAGTGAGATAACTCTGGCCCCACCCTCTCCTCCCTGCAGGGTCAGGTAACCTCCTCAGGTGCGTCTCCTGCTGCCGCCTCCTCTTCTTCAGCTCAGACCCCGGTGACGTCCAGCACCTCCTCCTCTGCCCTCCACCAGCCCCCTCCCCTCCTGCGGCCCTCGCTTCCAGCCACGCCCTCCCTGCACCGCCAGCCCCCGCCCCTCCAACAGCAGGCCCGCTTCCTGCAGCCCCGCCCTACCCTGCAGCAGCCACCGCCTCTCATCCGCCCCTCTAACCCCCTCCCCCCCCGCCTCAACCCTCGCCCTCCCACCCCCATGACCCTCGGCGTAAACCCCGGGGGGTCAGGTCCGAGCTCCACCCAGCAGCCCTCGGGCCTCGCCATCCACCAAGCGGAGCCAGCTTCGTCTTCCTCCCTCCATTAACGAACGTCAGACTCAGCTTCTGTTGAAGAGGCACAACAAAGAAAATATTCAGTGTCAATCTGAAGCTGCTGCGTTCAGGTCCTGTGGGAAAATCTGAGAGACTATATGCTTCAAAGAAGCAACAGAGATTTTCACAGCTTCTGATCAGCTTTTCCACTCTTAGAACACATGAACATAAAGGTGACACGTTAACAAAAAATCCTATATCGTGATTTGAGTTTTTAATATATGGTGACCAGTGCGTTAGGAGTTGAAGTTTGTCTTTCCCACAGGACTTAACATGTAGCAAACCTGCTGGTTTACGGACATCCGGTTCTAAAATCTTTGTTTTATAAAGGAGGTTTGACTAGATGTCATTCAGTCTTTAGGAAGGTTTTTAAATCAGAGTCTTTTCAGTCATCAAATAATCCTCAAAAGACGTGGCATCCCACAGGCTTCAATCCTGGGTCCCTTTTTTTTATCTCCATCGGTCTCTTTCCACGTTTTTCTCCATCAGTATGTCTCCTTAACCACAAATAGAAATGACACAGCTGTACCTATAAAACATTACAAGGCCAGCGATCTAGTCAGTTTCATAAACTGTCTTTTAAATACCACAAGACTAAGAGTCTGCAGCCATGCTAGCAGCCTTGTGAGGCTGTACTTAGGCACAGTGGTGCTATGAGCTAAGTGCTAATGTCAGCATGCTAACATGTGCAATGACAATGCTGTTATGCCAATGTCCAGCAGGTATAATGTTCACTATGTTCATGATCTTAGTTTAGCATGTTAGCAAGCGAGCACTAGCTAATTAGCTCTAATAACAAAGTACAGCTGAGGCAGAATATCATTGGTTTGTAGATATTTTGGTCATAAACCAAAGATTTGGACAAATTAATTTTCTGACCCTACTACGGCGCTAGATGAAAAGTCAGGATCACAAAAGGTATAAGAATCTGTACTTCATGAGAATCATTTCAATTAAAGCTGCAGCGATTATCTGATTAATCGAATATTCGACTTATTGTGCAGCTATTCTGATGATCGATTAACTGTTTTAGCATGTTTCAGTCAAAAATTCCAACAAATGATAGTTCTGGATTCTCAAAATGCCAGGATTCAATGCTTTTCTTTGTAGTAAACAGAATATTTCCATGATTGGCGGATAATTTTAAACAGGTCAAGCGAGAAAATAATCTCCAGATTAATTGACAATGAAAATAATTTTCAGTTATAGCCCTAAATGCAGTAGTTGAGGTATTTCAGTCTGGACCAAAGTGTTGAATGGACAGAGCGACACTGTCCACAGAGGCATGATGGCCCTTTGGCTAAAAAGCTTGACGTCACATTAAAACCAAGTTCATCCGAAATGATGACCTGCTAATTTCAAAGTCCCAGAGTTAGATTGGACCTTGATCAGTGAGATTTCTTTAGTTCAGTTTTATGTTCTTAATGGTCCTTTCAGGGTTCATGTCGTCTCTGCTGTGAGGACGAGCTTTTCAGAGCTCTGTGACCTCGTTACCTTTCCTCTAGCGCCACCCTCAGGACATTTTTCTTACATTTTTCTTAGCCCCGCTAAAAACCCAGGAGCGGATAAGTCACCCGGATGGTGTTTGTTCATACCGTGGCTGTAAGGAACACTGTAGCCTCCAGGGGACGCTGGAAAGACTGTGGGCTGTTTGTGTCTCGTGTTTAAAGGATCAATCTGGTGACGTTACTTTTCTTACCGTCAACTTTTCCCATGTGCAGACTCAAACCAAGTGCGTGTTGGTGCGTCTCTCAATGATCTCGGACTTCCTTCCTCTGAGGCTCTCAGCTCCGAGCCCATTGGTTCCTACCAAAGACATTAATCTTTAAAAGCACCTCACGAATGTAAAGTTTAATTTTTTTAAAAGGTTTGGTAATTTTCCTTTTTTAATTTTTTTTTTTTTAAATCAAACAAACAGCAGGATGTGGTCCATTTGTTGGGAACTATTTTCAGCAGAGGAATAATCCACACTTGGCGCTGTAGGGATCTCAGAGGAATGAGATCTGTCGGGCTTTGTCAGTTCTTGTCCGTAGGAGACGCTCTGCACATGGGATCTGTTGACAAGGGGAAAAATAGAGTTTTCCCCAGAGTTGTAAAGAAGGAGATTAAACCGAAGGCCTCAGTGTTGTGTACAGTAGCATTAGACATCAGCATGTACAGTTTGGTATTTATAGTTAGCGACCCGCTGTCAGTAACTGGTTAGCTAGCTGTGACGAAACGGCTGCCGTGCGTTTGGTTTTATAGTCGATTTGATGCTTTTCGGAAGAAAACAAAACAAAAAAAAACACTAAAGCTTCACTCAGTCGTCCTCCAGTATCCGTGGAAATGTCTCCATCGGCCAAATGACAAAAGTTCCTCACTATTTCTTGTCATTGCTCTGTTGTTGGGGTTGAAATTCTCAGAGTAGCTGTTGTTTTGTTTTGTTTTGTTCTCCCACATCTTGAAGATTCATTTGAAAACGTAAAAAAAAACAAAAACATTTGCGTGTCCTCTGGACGCCAAGCTTCAGACTGTCTGTCTGCCTGTCTGTCGTTTTATTATTTATTCTTCTTATTCCTGGTGCTACCAGTTTGGACTTGGTGTGAAAACGTCATTGTGAAAGTGCTCTTAATGCTTTCTTTTTTTTTTTGGGACAAACGTGTATCAGGACATCCGATGTAACCGGAGTCACAGAGTCACACATGGAGCCGTTGAGTTTCGGTGGAGCCTGTAAACTGTCGATGTTGTGGCGGAGCTGCCGAGATATGTCTCTGTCCGAGGTTGTCGGCCGCTCTCATTAAAAACGACATTTGTACCATCCGACCGTCTCCAGTTTGGTGTCCCCTTTTTTAACCCGTCCTGCGTCGCGCCCGCTGGAGGAAGACGTGCTCGTCTTCCACCGACCTGAAAGCACCGGCACTGTGGATTATAAGAACTTCGTTGGGAGTAGAAGGATCAAGGCATTGAAATGACCCTGAAATCACTCATCATGCAGAATGGCCCAAGTCTGAATAAAAAATTATAATAGGTTTCCTAAACTTCTCAGATCATTATAAAGCTGTAATTATCCACAATGCCATAACGTAATCATCAACTAGAGAAAGATCTTCATTTTTTAAAACTTATTTTAATTTATTTTGTTTTATTTTACTTTATCTTCATTTTAATTTTTTACTTTATTTTACTACATAATACTTATTTTAATTTATTTTGCTTTATTTACTTTATTCACTTTAATTTATTTTACGTTTTTTAAAACTCACTTTATTTTGATTAAGTACTTTTGCCTATAAAAGGATCTGGGTATTGGTACTACTACTACTACTACCACTAATACTACTGCAACTACTAATAATACTCCTAATAACACCACCACTACTACTACTGCTGCTGCTACTACTACATCACTATTTTTACTACTACTACTACTTTTACTATTACTACTACCACCACTACTACTAGTCCTACTACTTTTAATGGAGTATTTTAAAAAGTGTGTTCGTTTTTTTACTTGAGCAGAGGACGGTGACGGAAAGTAACTGAGCACTTTGACCTCAGTTCTGTACTTGAGTAAAACTACTGAGGTACTTGTACTTTACTTAGGTAGTCATTCTCTCAATACTTCATACCCCGTGACTCTGGTCACCGTCATAGGTCAAGATGAGGCTGGTTCCTCAGCTCCAACCTGATTTCGTGACCGTTCACGCGCCATCATGGGCTCGAGCCCTGCGCTGTCCCGACGAAGCTCGTGGCTCATCTTCCTCATTTGAGTCAGACGCAGCCGAACTGCACGGAGCCGCAGCAGGTTGTTAATGTTAAGTCACTTCCTGCCGTTAGTTTCCTCCTCTTCTTCTTCTTCTTCTTCTTCTTCTCCTTCTTCTTCTTCTTCTTCTCTTTATTCTTCTTCTTCTGCCGCCGCCGCCACCGCTGCTGCTGCTCCGTCGACTCGAGGTGATCGATACCGATCGATACTATCGATCGGCCGGGACTGGCAGGCTGCGGCGCGGAGCCGTTTCCCGGGGATTTCGGAGGGATTTGTCTGGGCCGAGGTAAGAGCTGGGAACCGGACTCCGGGCCGACGCGCCGGCCTCTCTGCGGGAAAGTGAAAGTAAAGAGGCCCCGGAGCCTGAGAGTCACCGGGAGCGTCGGGTAACGGGCAGGTGTCGGTGCGGGCCATGTGCCCGGTTGATGTTTAGGCGCTTTGGACGCCGGGAAAAAAACCAGCGAGAAACGGCGGACGGACCGGCTCAGGTCGGTAAAGTGATCAGAGCGGCGGCGGGCGGGGGCGGGGGCGGGGGGACCCCCCGCCGGGAGCCGGACCCCCGCCGGGAGCCGGACCCATCCAGAAGTCACCGGGACCAGTTCGACCTGATCCCCGGTGCCGCTCCGTCTCGTCATTATCAATAGAGAAGAATCCAACCGCGAACGCGCGTGTAACAACAGCACGTGCTGTGTTGCGGACATCTGGATGCGTGAGGTCCGTCCGCGCTCACGCACGTTTTTCCATCAGTCGGGCTGAATCTGTTCGGTGTCAGGTC
The DNA here is from genome assembly GCA_016859345.1 of Istiophorus platypterus. Lineage (NCBI taxonomy): Eukaryota > Metazoa > Chordata > Actinopteri > Istiophoriformes > Istiophoridae > Istiophorus > Istiophorus platypterus. The sequence goes on along the minus strand of CM029114.1, from coordinate 1,421,808 downwards.
CGCGTTGGGAATGTAACTAAGTACTTTTACTCGAGTATAGGTTTAGCTACGTGCTGAGCTGTGGGGGTGGGTCTGGGTTTTTTTGGCAAATGGTCTGGGGCCCAGATCCGGACTCTCAGACCCAGGCAGACCCCGCCCCCACCCCCCTTCTCCAGTCAGGGCTCCCAGGTCCAGGGGGCAGCCGGTCGGTTAAGCCGCGCCCACGACTATGATGTCACACAGGTAGAAACGCTGCTGAGTATTTCGGCTCCTTTTCTCAACAGACTGTATTTACTGTACTGTCTTCATTTAGTAATAATGATAATAATAATAATATGTATTTAGCACTTTTCTAAAACCATGATACAAAGGGCTTCACACAGAGCAACAAATTAAAACAAGCAGATTAAACAGTTACTGTAGGAGAGAACAGTGTCACCAGCAGGAAGGACAACTGATGAGTTCTTTTACCAGGTGCCTCCTGGAACAGAACTGGGATTAGAGAGCAGACTTTGGGCCCCGGGTTCTGCCTCTCAGGCTCAGCTTTCTCTAATGATTCGTATTTTTTTATTTTATATTTTTGGATCTGGTGCAGACCAGCACTCACACATCCGGCCATCAGTTCAGTCTGATTGAAAACAGTTGATAAAGAATGAATCTGTTGTATTTTATTATGGTTTATTTTGTAGAGCAAGGGAGATTAGTGATAATGTTCGGTCTGTGGTGATCCGACTGTTGTAGCTACATCTTAGCAAGAATGATAAAATCATAAGAATTAAACAAATAAAGAAAAATGAACAAAACCTCTTATCTTAACTTTCAAACCACCCGTGTGGTCTGTTTTTGGTCTGGCCTCCTGCAGACTCATGGCCACAGCAGATACAAAGCCGGGAGGATCCGAAGAGTCCGGTTTGCAGTCGGAGGAGGCAAAGTCGGGGTCAGAGGAGTCCAGGATGAGCTCCACAGGCCCCATGGGCTCCTGGGAGTCAGAGCTGACCTCCATCCAGCACTCCCTGAAGTTTGTGCTGAAGCTGAAGGAGGAGTTTGTTTGTCCCATCTGCAGAGGAGTTGTGCTCAACCCCCAGCAGAACTCCTGCGGACACATCTACTGCTTCCACTGCCTCCAAGGACTGCTGTAGGAACCGGTCCACCTTAAAACACGGTCACATTGACACAGTCCACTTCAAAACACTCATACTAACATAGTCCACCTTAAAACACATTCTTACTAACATAGTCCACCTTAAAACACATTCTTATTTATACAGTCCACCTAAAACACAGTCGCACTTACAAAGACCACCTTAAAAAAGTCACATTGACATAGTCCACCTTACGCCTACTCATATTTACACAGACCACCTCAAAACAAACTCATACAAACAAAAGTCATCTCAACACACTAATACAATCCACCTTAAAATCCACTCATACTTACACAGTCCACCTTAAAACAGACTCACACTCACACATTCCACCTTGAAACACACTTAAACTGACAGTTCACCTTACAACTGGTCTGGTTTCAGACCAGGAGCTTCAGAGTGAGCGGTTCTGTCCCAGTAGTTTGGACAAGTGTCCATGTCACACTCTCGTTGTCGGGGCAAAGTCCTGCAAACAATTTTACTGGTATCTGGATTATTCATGAACCCGGATTCCGTCATAGACCAAACTGGTTTTTAGTCGCCAATACCTGATGCATTATCGTGTCATAGTCGTAACTGTCCCCCTTATTTGGCTACATAACGGTGGACGAGGGCCGTCTGTCGGACTGGATGTAGCGTACAGCTGCAGCCTGCGAAGCTTGGCCTCAGTATGAACTCCGGTCTGCTTCGTGTTTCAGGGAGAGTTCGTCGCCGTCCAGCCCAGTTTGTCCAGTGGACAGAGCCGTGATCACGCCGACCGAGGTCAGTGTCGACCAAACGCACAGCCACGCGGTTCCTCATCGGATTTGCAATATTCTATTTAACGTCATCGAATCCCATGTGCAGACCAAACCAACAATGTCTCTGTAAACATTTTCTGAAGTTTTTTTTTTTTTTAAGTAAGTCATTTCAGGAAGAAACAGTGCATTTTTGGGGGACTACTTTCAGTAGCGGATGTATCCGCATTTGACGCTGTAGTGAGTATCTGTGGCAGCCGGACGGTTTGTGTGGGACTAAGTCTGATTTAAATACAGTGTGTGCTCATGCTGATGAAGGAACATGTCACTGTAAAAGTGTGGATCAGTCTCAGTTTTAATAGTTTTCTATGACTCAGAGGAATAAGATGAATCAGAGTTTGACACACACACACGCACACACAGTTCTGGTTAGTAGGAGAGGTTCGGTGCTGGTTCAGGTCTGCACATGGGATCAGTTGAGGTTTAAAAGGACCAGAGTTTTGTCCCTGCAGGTTTTCCAGGACAAGTGCTGCAAACGAGAAATCTCCAGTTTAGAAGTGTTCTGCACCAACTCCCCGGCGTGCACCTCTGTGGCCACGCTACACCAGCTGCAGGTAGACCTCACAGACCAGCAGAGTGTGTGTGAATGTGCGCTGTGTCGACCTTGTCAGTCCTCACGCAGATACACCGAGCTAGCTGACGGTGGCAGATAGCTCGGCCTCAGTAAATATTCCTGTTATCTGCAGAATAGAAGGATAAAGCTAAACTCAGTGTAAAAAATCCCAGTTTGGAGCTTGGACCCGACGGACTCCCGTCATCGAAATTGTAAATCGTTTCGTCCTCTGCAGGAGCACCTGAGGTCGTGTCCATATGAGCAGCTGCTGTGCACCAATCCCGGCTGCGGGGCGCCGCTGCAGAGGAGGGGCTTGCAGGAACACCTGACCACTGCCTGCCCCCACCGTGTGGAGCCCTGCCCCCACTGTGGGCAACCGCAGCGAGTCAGCCTCATCCAGGTAAAGCCCATGTCCAAACAGTAGCCGGGAACCAGGTGGGTTTCACAGAGTCATGTCCTCTTCCTGGTCTATCTTCTTCAGGACGGGCTTCAAGGGCTTCATGTCAGGTGGGGAAGTCCGGCTGCCAAACATACAGCAGAAATGAATGTGGGGAATTAAAGTGACTGCAGAGATTCTACAGACTCCGTTTTGATGTGTTGCTGGTGACTCTGTGTTGTGTAGGATCATGTTCAGAGCTCGTGTCCAGATGTGGAGGTGGACTGTCCCAACAGCTGCTCCCAGAAGGTTCCCAGGCACCAGGTGAGCTCAATGTCTGATTGACACCATAAACTTGCAGGTGCATTGACCCTTTGACGCCTGATCGGTGCTGGTCAGTAACTTTGGTAAGAAAACTTAAGAATGGTGATTCCCCGGCAGGTTCTGCAGGTATAGGGAGCTTCTTTTTCTATGATTTCCAAGCAGGTTTGAGGACATTTATTGGCCATCTGAGACAATGAAATCCTCAGAAATAACAAGTCACACTGAATCTAAAAACATGTATCGTATCTTTGTGTTCAGATCTGACTGAGTTATGACTCAGGCAATCAGGACCCATTGGGTTTTTAAAGTCCATGAGCTTCGATCTAATGTCACTGCTGCTGCAACGGTTCGCCATGTTGATAGGAAGCTAAACTAGAAACAACTAACTTCCTGTTGTTCTTAGAACCTCTCTTAGCACCTGTCCCCCCTCACCTCACATAGTATCTTTGTCTCACCTCTGCCCCTCCCCCACAGTTTAGTATACAGATGAATGTTTCGTGAGTGGAAACGGCATCAGTGGTACAAAAAATATAACAACCCGCCCGAGTCGATATTTACCCAACGTATGAAAGGAGACATTTGTTCCGGCATCCCGGCAGGTACACTCCAGCATTTCTTGTTGCTTTGTCAAGCAGCAAAATAGTTAAAAACCCACTACATGAGACAAACCAAGGAAGCCACTGATAAAAAGAAACAGCTCCACAGCACCACCAGAGTTTAAAAAGTCCACAGGCCACGTGGGATCATGGGATCACAGAATGACAGTTAATGCTGTGAAGATCTGGCAAAATTGACCAATCGGACTCAAGTATTCCACATTAGCAATAACAAATGTAGAAAATTTGGCCATGTTCTGTATGCTCCTCTTGCAGCTGACGGAGCACAGTGAGTCGTGTCCCGAGGTTAACGTCGACTGTTCCTATAAGAAGTTTGGGTGCTCCGTACAGGTTTGTTCATCTGACGAAGCAAAAATTAAAAGCACCTGCGCACTGACGCTAACATTTGTGATGGCCCGATCTCTGGTTTCCATTGATGCCCACAGGATAAAAGAGGGAAAGTGAGATTGCACGAAGACGCTGCCGTCAATCATCACATGCTGCTGGTGCTGAGGAGCAACACCAACCTGGAACAACAGGTAAAAAAAAAAAAGTCAGATAAAAAAGGTCCGTCCGCTCCCAGGAAATTTAATTTAACATGGCGATGGTTTGATCCAACAGACGTCTGCATTGGCTGTTGTCAGATAAAGCATCGCACAGCGTAACAAGCGACACAAAAAGACTCAAACACACTCATCACTCCGGTGGCTGTAATCTGCATGACTTACAGTCAGTCTCGACCAATCAGAGCAAAGCTGGATAAAAACACGTCTTCATGAGAAGGGTGGTATTTTTAGGTTTTACAAGAAAAAGGGCTTCAAGGGTGAAGACAAACTGGTTGGTTTTTGTAAATGTTCATCTGGTTAACTTCCCCAAATGGGCATTGATTTAAACAGCCACAGCAAGAACACACCAGTAATGGGTCTAAAATTCTTATCAATACTTACAACGTTCCAATTAAAATCAGTAAAAGAGGAGTAAGACGTGTTAATGGTGCCTCAACTATCCAACTTATTCCCAGTCCTGTGATATCTTGCATGAGTTATAGGCATCTGAGAGAGTTAGAGATTGTTGGGAAACAACTCGTTCTGTTGCTTCTGATAGTGAATAATGAATATCTATAAAGGCTCTGAGGATTATCAGTACTTTGCTTTAGTCCACCCACACAGACTTAACCACAAAGTGTTAAAAGTCTTCACCTGAGACTGCTGTCTCTCCATCAGGTGGAGGTTCTCCAGGAGGAGGTGCTACTGAGGCAGCAGGAGATTGAGACAGATAGTTTACTGCTCGCCGGTCTGCAGAAGAATATCAGGCCGCTGCTGCAACAGAGCGGCTGCCACGAACGCATCGTCGCTACGGCTCAGGTTAGTGCACAGTTCGAATCTCAGTGTCCCTTCTGTGATCACCTCTGATCACCTCTGATCACCTCTGATCACATCTGATCACATCTGATCACATCTGATCACATCTGATCATCTGTGATCACCTCTGATCTTCTCTGATCTTCTCTGATCTTCTCTGATCACCTCTGATCACCTCTGATCACCTCTGATCTTCTCTAACCATATCTGATCACTTCTGATCTTCTCTGATCACCTCTCATCTTCTCTGATCACCTCTGACCATCTGTGATCACCTCTGACCATCTATGATCACCTCTGGCCATCTCTGATCTTCTCTGATCATCTCTGACTATGTATGATTACCGCTGATCACCTGTGATCACCTCTCTTGTTATCTCTGATTGTGTCTAATTATCTCTATTCACCCCAGACCATCTCTGATTATCTGATCATCTGTGATCACCTCTGATCTTCCTTGACCATCTGTGATCACCTCTGACCATCTATGATCAACTCTGATCACCTCTGATCTTCTCTGACCATCTATGATCAACTCTGATCACCTCTGATCTTCTCTGACCATCTCTGATCTTCTCTGACCATCTGTGATCTTCTCTGATCACCTCTGATCATCTGTGATCACCTCTGATCATGTCTGATTAGCTCTGATTATCTCTGATTGTGTCTAATTATCTCTATTCACCCCAGACCATCTCTGATTATCTGATCATCTGTGATCACCTCTGATCTTCCTTGACCATCTGTGATCACCTCTGACCATCTATGATCAACTCTGATCACCTCTGATCACCTCTGATCTTCTCTGACCATCTATGATCAACTCTGATCACCTCTGATCTTCTCTGACCATCTCTGATCTTCTCTGACCATCTGTGATCTTCTCTGATCACCTCTGATCATCTGTGATCACCTCTGATCATGTCTGATTAGCTCTGATTATCTCTGATTGTCTCTAATTTTCTCTATTCACCCAGACCATTTCTGATTATCTGATCATCTCTGCTCACCCTTCCTTTGCTGTTTCTTTTCTAAATCGACTGACATTTCGTATGACCCCTGATGTCTCTATCATCCAGGATCATGTCTGCGTTCTGAGCATGAAATTTATATGAACTAATTAATCTAAATCACAGCTGTAAAATGTATTTTGTTCTTCAAGGCTCATGTTATTATTGTTTTTTATTGTTGTGAACAAACCCCATGTGTTAGTCTGTCTCTCTGTTCTTTCCCCTGGTTCCTACTGAAGATGGAAGCAGAGACAACTCGGAAGTACAGTTCATAGTCTTGTTGTCAGACTGTTGTCAGTAATTTTGTTTTCAATAGTTTTTTTATGGCTCTGAGGAATCAAGTACATCAGGCTGTGATACATACAGTAGCTGCTAGTAGGATACATTCAGTGTTGGTTAGAGTCTGGCCAGTTTTAGATTAGTTTACACGAAGGAGAGCTGTTAGTTACATCAATGTCATGCATTACGATATAATGTTAAATTAAGTCTAATTAACTATGAAGATGAGGGGACTCAGATCAAAGCTCTGAGGAGAAGGAAGAACTAGAGTGCGCAAACTCTGCTTTTAGCAAAACATTTGGGCTAGAATTTCTTCAGTAAGTAACTAAGTACTCAGAGTACTGATACTTTTTGAGATACTTGCACCTTCCATTTCCATTTACTTTTTACTTTTATTTCACCATGTCTCAGGGGAAAATATTGTACTCTATTACGCTACAACTGTAGTTACTAATTACTCTTTTACATAAAAAATATTATCAGTTGATAGAATGATGCCCTGTTAAAGATCAAACTGCCCAGCAGTTATAAAGTAGTAGAAATTATCAAAGTAAAATCAGTAATAAATATCCAATAATGTAATTATAGAAACAACACAGCACTGCATAACAAGTACTTTTACTTTTGATACTTTAAGTACATTTTGTTGTGAATGAATCTTCACTTTAACTAAAGTAAAATTTTGAATGCAGGAGATTTACTTGTAATGAGGTATCTCTATAGTCATTTATGACCATGAAGTTCATGATTTGAATTCTCTCCTGCCACCAAATTTGTTATCTTTGAAACTTTTCACACTCTCACTCTCACATTAAAACAAGGAAAATAGTTTCATGCTAACCGACGTGGAAACAGTGACCACAGCCTCTTAAATTGTTCTTCACCCTCTTAGATCCTGAAAATCACAAAGTATCAGCCTCACACTTTCTCTGTTAAAACCCACGTTTACACAGTGTTTAAACAGCAGCATTAAACCATGTTACCTTGTGTCTGTGTGTGGTCAGAAGACTCTGAGCCAGCAGGAAGACGTCCTGTCCACCGTCCGGCTGGACGTCCAGCAGGTGTCTCGAGGACTCGGCCCTGTTCTGGAGGAGCTGGAGCAGCTTAGAAAGTCTCTGGCTGCTTTGATGCAGGAGGTGTCGGCAGCTGAGGCCCTCAGAGAACACCTGGGTAAGAAAACCTGAAAATCCACCTTCATAAACTTGCTTCTGTCGCTACTGAAAATACATGTTTTGTTTTCTAAGGAGCTGGATGATGTCATGTCCACACATGCCCCAAAACTGGTGTTTCCTGTTAAAGGAAGGGGCCATTTACAGTCCACCTGAATAATCTTTCCAACCTGAAACTGAGAGTGGGACCAATATGTGAAAAAGTGCCAAAATAAACCACCAAGAAATGAATCCACGTTGAGTTTTTTTACAGCTGAAAAACTAGGTCAAGGATGTCCCACTTTAACCACCAAGATTCTCCCAGTGTTAAACTCAGACCCAGTTAAAAATTGTGACTCCTCAAAAATGGAATATGTAACATTGCTGGCTTCGTCCATCGGTTCGGACAAAGGTCAGTTGTACGTAAATGTCCGTTAAACAGGTGGAGAGAGAAACATTGCTCATCGTTTAAATGAATGAAATGAAACAGGACGGCATTTCAGTCTGATAACCAGGCTCTCAGGTATCTGTCGCCTTGAAAACTAATGAATCAGTACAGTTTCTCAGGTTTTCTCTTCCCTTACTGTAAAGTTAAAACAGTTCTCAGCTGTCCTCACTGTAAAAGCTACTTGTTTAATGCAAACTGGTAATCAGCTTCTTCTCACATCAGTGCTTTAAAGAACTGGTCATTTTTTAGTGAAGACCAGTAAAAACTGAAAACAGTTGACCCTGATGATTATGAGACCGTGAGGCCACTGCAGCTGTTTAAATTCAGCTGATCAGCAGCTCAAAAGGGACTAAAAACAGAGAGGATCACCAGGTTTCAGCAGGAGCTACAGCTGATGGGATGCCATTCAAGTCCCATTAATGACACCAGCCGAGGAGGCTGGTACAACATTTCAGTGAATGCTGTTGGTATTTTCTTCCTCCAGGGACTGTGGAGGCGAATCTGAAGCGTCACTCGGGTCTCCTGGACTTCCACGCCACTCAGCTCAGTCACAACAAGCAGCACCTGCAGGAGCTCGAGGCCATGTCCTATGACGGCAAATTGATCTGGAAGATCCAGGACTTCAGGAAAAGGAGGGACGCTGAGGCCAAAGGTCAGCCACCTTGCCTGAGCAGCACATCGTTCCACACTGGACGCTGTGGCTACAAAATGGCTATCAAAGCCTATCTGAATGGGGACGGCGAGGGAAGAGGGACTCACCTGTCCCTCTATGTGGTCCTGATGCCAGGAGACTTTGATGCTCTGCTGCCGTGGCCTTTCAGACAGCCTGTGTCTCTGTCTGTTCTGGATCAAAGTGGCGCCGGAAACCACCGGAGTCTCAACTTCAGACCCGACCCGAAGTCCAAAAGCTTCCAACAACCTGCTGCCGATTCTGTGAGCAATGTTGCTTCTGGATTTTCGTGCTTCATCCATCTCAGCAAGTTAGAAAATCCCCAGAATGCTGTGTACGTAAAGGACGACACGCTGTTTGTCAAAGTGAAGGTGGACATGGCAGGTTTAGAGAACCTGTGAGATTCCTTCCGTATTGTGTATCGTGATTAATTTCTTTGGCGCCTTCTGGTGGTTGATGCATGAACGACACAGTGGTAGACAACGATGCAAAAGGGCATTAACTGTGATTTCTTCAGAATATGTCATAGGAATAATTTGAGAGAAGTTTAAATACATAAAAAAAAACTTTACACCAAGTAACTAAAGGAATAGTCCAACCTATTAGAAAATTCTCGTTTTCTTGCCGGCAGCGAGACTCAGGTAAATATGACACCTTGAACTTGCTTGAGGATGGACGTGAACGTGGACACTTGTGGCCTTTCCAATGGACCATGCAGGTGTACATACTACAAACAGGGACATGCAAGAGAAGAGGTGTTTCTGACCAACATTCTGTGCAGAAAACAACCGTCCAGTTTACTTGATGTCACAAATTCTGGGCTGTATGCAGACATTTGCAAAAAAATGTCTTAACACTGTAAAAAGCAGTTAAAAAGCCAGGTATGACATAGTAATCAATGAGCTCAAGAGATGCTGCCGGGTAGACTTGTGTCCTTTGGACAGAGTCAGGCTCTTCTGTTCTTCTGACTGGAAACAGTCTTTGTGCTATGCTAAGCTCAGCTAACCAGCTACTGATCATAGTTTCATATTTACTGTATAAACATGAGAGTTGTACCAGTTTGAAACTCTTAAGTTTCAGCGACAAAGTGGAGAAGAGTGCTCCAAAAAAATGTGTACATTTTTCTTTAAGATTTGGGATCATATCAGGGAAAAATGTTTTATAATCTCAAGATCACAAATTTATTATCTGATTATCTGAGAATAACTGTGCTAAGATCAAGTAATTTAAGTCTGTTTTTTTTTTTAGATCAAGATCCGATTATCCATTGATATTAAACAGAACTTATATTGGTCTTTATCTCAGGAAATCTCATCTTGGAATTGTTTCTCATAGCCTGGACACAAAGATGAGAACCATAATTAAGTCATTATCTTTGGAGAAAGGAAAAAAAATACATATCTATCTCAAATACATGATGTAATGAAGTTGTAATCACCACAAATACAGGATGAAAACAACCCCAAACTGCTGCTGTTTGGCAACAGGAGCCGAAATACAGTTTGCTTATTAAGGGGGTTGCAGATATTTATTTCTACATGTTAAAGTGGCAGCTACTGAAACACTTACTGTGAAACGGTTAACAGAGCTCACCGTTCATTATTGTTCAGGGTGTCTTATTTCTACAGCTTATAGCGTCGACACAAGCAACCATTAGTTCGATCTTTGATTACTACTTCTATGCAAGCCCAAGGAAATGGGGGGGGGGTCCTGTAAGTCACTGTGATGAGAAACATTCTGAGTACTTTGACCCAGGTCTGCCATCACCAAGTTGCGTGACCAGCTAGTCCTCAGTCACTGCTTTCACGAAAGAGGTGGGCAGGCATGGTTTTTGGAGGACTGATGTAGAGCAAGCAACTCGTGGAGGCTGCTGTGCTCCCGACATCTAAAGCTAAAACTTGGCTGTGAGCTTCATGGATGTTTCGTGTATCCACTTGTACAAATGCCAGAATCTAGATACCTACAATAGTATCCAGGTTACTGTTAAAGGTTAACATTATTTTACTACATTTTCTAATTTGTACAAGAAGGTACATAACCAAGCTTTAGCCTTAGGTGTCGAGAGCACGACAGTCCAGGAGTTGCTTGCTCTACATCAGTCCTCCAAAAACCATGCTTGCCTGCTTCTTTTCTAAATACAATAACAGAAAGCTAGTTAGTGCATGTGACTTTGTGATGATAAAGCCAGTATATTAAGAAAGTTTCTCATTATTTTGAGATATTAAGTCTTAATTCTGAATCATACATTTCTCACTATAATGATTTATAGGATTTTTTTTTCAATCAAATTGGAGGAAATGTTCTTCAATACATCTTCCACTACGAAGACTCACTCAAAAATACCCTAGACTTTTCAGTTTGAACAATGGACAGAGATACCATCATAGTTTGTTTACAAGTGTTTGTCATTCCATTGTTGCTGTAAAGAAAAAAGGAAACACTGTAGATATCAGGTTGATCAGGAACCGAGGGAGAAAAGGTGTGTTTGTTGTGTCATTAACGAAGACATTGAGGCACTGAGCCTTTTTTGTGAAAGGGACGACTTTTTATCTGGTTTTACTCAGGGAACTGAGTGGGAAGAAATAATATGAAAATAAAGATTTCTTAAATAAATAAAGTGTGAAAAAGGTGCCTCCTCCTTTCTTTTCCCCTTCAACTGTTTCACTGTCTGTTGGTGTTGTTTTTCATAAATGTCATTTTTGGTTCCTTACACAACTATCCATTTTAAAGGGTGGTACATCTAAGAAGAGGTGCCATGTTTGGTGGCCTCCACTTTACATGAAATCCACTGGCATAACCTCTGACCTCAGCATGTTAGAGAAATCTGCGAGAGGGGAGGCGTGGGGGGAGATGGGTGAGGCAAACGTTTGGTGACGTTTGGTGACCCTGTTGGCTTATCAGTCTCACCGATCCCTTTGAGTACTGAAGCACCACTCAGGCCCCTTACATCGACCTCGTATCGGGGAGGTGTGGCGTTGGTTTTGACGAGGCATTCTTGTCAGTCTGCCACAGTATTTACATACACAGTGGTTTGTTGTTTTTCTTTTAAAAATACAAGCTTTACTGAACAAAATAACTAATAAAAGCAGTATTGTAACTGCTTGATCCAAGAAAATGCAATATCACACAGACTTAGCCAGCAGATGTCACCATTCAGTACAGTATCAAATGCTTTGAAACGGGGAAACATTTTCAAGACATTTGCATCGGAGCAGTTCAGTGCTTCAGAGCACGTTTTTTCCCCACCGCCACTTAAGTGCTCGGCTGGTCTCAATTGGGTGGGGGGGTGATGGCATGGAAGATGTCTAAGAGGCTGCTGCGTGTCAGGATGCGTCATCAAAGGCCTGGCTGATGGTTGTCGCAAGTTGTACCGAAGGCCCTTTGGAGGTGGAGGTCTTTTCCCGGCCAGAATCCTCTGAAGCGGACTCTGGTGTTGTGGGGGACCATGGTGGTCCTGAGCCACATCAATTCGAGTTCCAGCCTCAGTTCTGCCTGAGGCCAGAGCTCTATGAGCCGAGCGTGTAGTTAGAATAGCTCTCTCTGAAAAATAAGGATCGCAAACATACGAAGCCGTGTGATGCTATCGAGGGACCTGATGCCATCACAGCCGCTACCCAGCCAGACGACGGTCCGAAGGGTCCCGTGGTGCTTCTACAGCTGTCAGGAGCAAGACTCTGAACCCATGCACCGAAATTTAAAATTACTAAGTAGAGGGTTGGCAAAAAATAAAAATAGTGTAAACTCCTGTGAATAATGACTCCATCAGTGTATCTTTGATACTATACTTCATGACTTGATGAGTCCAAAATGTTTGACTCTATGTTTTCATTGGCCTTGAGAGGTTCAGGGCTAATTAAAACAGTAGGTGGTGTGTTGGATCATTTCAACACATAAATAAAAAAATGAAAATAGAAACCAGCATCGATGTGTTTCCTCACAGGTACGTTCGCCTCGTTAAGATTACAGCTCAACAAACCTGTTTAAGTGGGCTTTACCTCCTAAAACAGTTTGGCAGTTTTAATTGCTCATATCTGTAAAATAATAAACTGAAGTCTACTGGGTCTGATGAGTGAGGTTTATTGTCAAAGTACAACAAACTGAGCCAGTCCAAAGTATGAAATAGAGTCATATTTATACCTCTTTACTTGTCCTCACCCTTTGTGGGGGCACACAGTCTGATTCCTGTTGTTTTGGTTTTTTTTTAACACACTCAGCTTGGCCTTGGAAGTGAACCTGTATTCATCCCAGCGGTTTAAAATGATTAACAATTAAGGATAAAAAAATGCCTGTTTAATCAGTGGTCATCTATCAGTCATCAGTTAGCGATTCATCGCATCTGATGGAACTCTAACAGAAAACAAGATGTTTCAATACAAAACTGGAGGAATGAGCCACCATGCTGTTCTCTCTGCTTTGCACTTTCTGTGAAACCCTGTGTCCATAGATGTGGCTGAGCCTCAGATAAGAGCTTTGTCCTTCCTCAACAGCTGCGTCTTTCCTTAACTTCTTCGTTCAATCAGGCCCTTTAAGATTTCTTATATACTGAGTAACAGTAAGATAGAACATAACATCAAATCAGAAAAACATTCCCACAATCACACAACAAAAAATGTAAGAATTTAGATTTTAAAATGTTTCTTGGAACATGGATCAGAGCCTTTCTGAGAGAAAATAATGTGTAATTCTGAAACACAGATACCAGTTTGGTACCGTAAGCAGCTGATCCCATTTCCCACATAACTACCACACCACAACCCCTTGATGCAGTGATGGAGGAAATGAAACAATCCAATGCGGTGTCCAATTACAAAATAAACATAGATGAGTCAGAAGTGGTGGTGGTCAGCCAGCCAACATCAGAAGTTACTAAACCTAAGTATGACCCGAAAGGGCGGCTATTTGTCGAGACTTTAACAAACTGTAGTGATACAATTTTCACACCATGGAGAGTCAAATCGAACCAGATTTAGGGCCAGAGAATTTATTACTGGGCGGAACGTGTCAACGCTCTCCAACAAGGGGTACCTCTCAGGAAATTTTAAAAAGCGGCAGTACCTTCTTGTTCACTCCTACAGGGGACACAGAGACAGAGAGGAAGTAGATTCAACCCAGAACCCAGGATAGAGAGGTTCAGTGAATGTAGTGTGGAAGGTGTGGAGGTGGGTCAGTGTCCCAGAGGAGATGCTGTAGAAGGACAAAATGCCGGCAGGACAGTCCACGTACACTGCTACTCTTTTAGAGACGGAGCCATGAGGGAGGTCTGTTCTCTCCTTATTGTGACTGATGAAGCATTTAGCCTCCGAGCAGCTAAGAACCCAGGATTGATTATTCTCTCCGAACTTGCTCTCAAACGTTTTTCCCGTCCTTCTCATCCCTCCATAACACACTGCTACATAAACTCTTCCTTCCCACTTGACCTCCCAGTAACCGTTACCAGTCAGACCATTTCTACACAGCACCTGATGCCAGTGGTTGAATCTCTCCGGACAACGGGGAAATGACTGTTTCTCTGTTGCTAACGTCACCTTCCTGTTGTTGTTGGACAGTTTTAGAGTTTTGTGTGCCGTGGTTGGGTCCAAGGTGAGTTCTTCAGCATCTGATGGACGGAACAAGATACAAGACAACAAGAGTTTATCATCCTACACAACCAAGGGGTTTATTTGTTGGTTATTAGCAGACCGACGTTTCAATAGATTAAAGATCTTCTTTCAAACTGAGAGTTGAATGCAGATACACAAGCTTTTGCTTTAACAGGTGCTGCCTTGTTCTCATGGATCAAAGTGAAAACACTTACACTTCCTCAGACCACGTTTGAGCCTCTGCTCTCCACAATGTTCCACCCTGGATGAAGAAGCAAAGTCACAGTGAACCTTCAGGGGCTTCATCACCAATTATCTTCATGTAACTGGGCAGACATTGCATGGATTAGGTCTGACTGTAACACTGAATTAGTCAACCCGTCTAATTTACATTTATTTTCACAGTCTTAAGTCTTTATTAGGTAAACCTAAATGTTTTTTAAGCATATGAGGAAACAACAAAACCTGCTGCTTTTCCTCTTAACAAAAGTCTCAGATGGAGATTTAACTGAATCCATTTTGATGAGGTTCATAATGAATCAATGAAAGCATTACATTATTTACTTATATCTTGCACTAAGACCCGAGTGTGCTCCATCAGAATGACTTGTCGGATGGCCGAAAAACTTCAGAATACCCTCCCCCCTCGTACATTTCCAAAGTCGGAGTTGGGGGTGTCATAGTTTCTGTAATTTTCAGAAAACAACAATCCAGCCCACATCGAGTCTACAGCATTATCAACAAGCTGATCAATTTGGGGGGGCGAAGGTTAGTGTACGAGTTCTCTGTTATACTGTGATATTTCAGTGAATTTAGCACTGATGGAATCACTTCCTTAAATTTAGCTACAGCTCAATCAGATGGACATCTAGTAAAGACATTTTTGACTAATGGCGTGTTAAACATTAAACAATGGTCTGAGAGAAGAGGATTCTGTGGATTAAGTGTTCAATTTCTATGCCACAGGTCAGAACATGGTCGAGGGTGTGGTTATAACAATGAGTGTGTTTATTTGCCCTTTTGGCAAAGCCACCTGAGTCCAAAGAAGTGATAAATGCAATGCTGAGGCCAGTACTGTGTTTAGAAGAAACTGTACTGGGTTGGCTTGCACCAGCTACTGGGGGTTGGCTAAGTACTGTTGCTAACGATTTTTTTTCCATGGTGCGAAGCCGTGTATCCAATTCACTGAGCCTCGCCTCCTTCACTGAAAATAAACTTTATTTATAACACGTGCCCTTATCGCCAAAGGAGGCAGAGTTATAACTGAACATTAAACACACCAAAACTAACAGATCTGAGAAGCCTGTGAATAACTGTGACGTAGCAAGAGAATCGTTACAAGAGGGACAGAGCTATGACTGCTTAGTGCAGGTGTAAATGTACAATGGTAATTCAGCTGCTGTAATGTAGAAAGTAGCTAAATGAACTGGGTAGAGGCAGAGCAGCAAAACAAGCTACTAGTTGCACAAATGCCAGCAGCGGGAAAAGACACAACATGCTTACCTCAGTACATCAGCATCTGAAGGATCATTCAGTCCAGCAGACAGCAGCTTCACTCCTGAGTCTCTTGGGTGATTGTAGCTCAGGTCCAGGTGTCTCAGATGAGAAGGGTTAAATCTCAGAGCTGAGGCCAGAGAAATACAGCCTTCCTCTGTGACCTGACAGCCTGACAACCTGGACACACACACACACACACACACACACACACACACACACAGAATTTTCTTTCAATTCAAGCAAGGTTTGTTTTGGGGTAGCAATAAGAGTAGTTTTGCTGCTATTGTGAACAAATGTTTTGTGAAATTGATTTTGTGATAATTCCGTCACATGCCAAAAGAAAGCATAATTGTCATTAGTTGATTTAATGATCTGAATTGTGATGTTCTGTAACTTTTGCTGGAGAAACATGAAAGTCATATCTAGAATGCAAGAACTGAAAAACCAGGGCTTGAACTAAAACAATAAACCAGGAGTCTTCAAAGGATACACAGTGGCAGTAATGAGTAATATCTAAAGTAACCGTATGTTGCTGGGTTGAAATATAATGCGGCAGTACTCCCATTCACAGCAAGAAAGCAGTATTAAAGAAAATGATTAGTTTCCCTCAAGTAAAGTCACGCACTTGGACAAAAACTTGTATTCAAGAATGGTGGCACTCCACATCTAAGAGTAATCTAAAAGGTGAAATCCTACTGATTTTTCATATATCTTCTTCAACATTCATCCTTCTGTGAAGCAGCATTTAAATAGTCACCTGCTGAACAAATAATAATCTCCTGACCTGAGAGTTTCCAGGGTACAATGTGGGCTCTCCAGTCCAGCAGAGAGTAGCTTCACTCCAGAGTCGTACAGATCGTTGTTACTCAGGTCCAGTGTTTTCAGACTAGTGGACTGGGAGCTGAGAACTGTGGCCAGACCTTCACAGCTTCTCTCTGATATGTTGCATCCAATCAGTCTTGAAAAAAAATTGAAAGTGATTAAATCTCTTCAAAATTACATCAGTTAAGTACACAATAAATTCACAAAGCATCTAAGTATAAAGAAATTCACACTCTTAAATTTCAGACCACTATTTAATGAAAATCACCTTTGGCTGTAGTTATACCCTCAAGCCTGTGAGGAAAACAACAGTTGTGCTGTTAAGGACTGTGAACCAAAAGTGCTCAGCTTGTCAGTGTGACAGAGAAACAGCATGTGGGCTCTTGCAGTCTGTTCATACCTGATAGTGTCCAGTCTCCAATGTGAATCTTCCATTCCAGCAGACAGCAGCTTCACTCCTGAGTCTCTTGGGTGATTGTAGCTCAGGTCCAGCTCTCTCAGATGAGAAGGGTTAAATCTCAAAGCTGAGGCCAGAGAAATACAGCCTTCCTCTGTGACCTGACAGCCTGACAACCTGGACACACACACACACAGAATTTTCTTTCAATTCAAGCAAGGTTTGTTTTGGGGTAGCAATAAGAGTAGTTTTGCTGCTATTGTGAACAAATGTTTTGTGAAATTGATTTTGTGATAATTCCGTCACATGCCAAAAGAAAGCATAATTGTCATTAGTTGATTTAATGATCTGAATTGTGATGTTCTGTAACTTTTGCTGGAGAAACATGAAAGTCATATCTAGAATGCAAGAACTGAAAAACCAGGGCTTGAACTAAAACAATAAACCAGGAGTCTTCAAAGGATACACAGTGGCAGTAATGAGTAATATCTAAAGTAACCGTATGTTGCTGGGTTGAAATATAATGCGGCAGTACTCCCATTCACAGCAAGAAAGCAGTATTAAAGAAAATGATTAGTTTCCCTCAAGTAAAGTCACGCACTTGGACAAAAACTTGTATTCAAGAATGGTGGCACTCCACATCTAAGAGTAATCTAAAAGGTGAAATCCTACTGATTTTTCATATATCTTCTTCAACATTCATCCTTCTGTGAAGCAGCATTTAAATAGTCACCTGCTGAACAAATAATAATCTCCTGACCTGAGAGTTTCCAGGGTACAATGTGGGCTCTCCAGTCCAGCAGAGAGTAGCTTCACTCCAGAGTCGTACAGATCGTTGTTACTCAGGTCCAGTGTTTTCAGACTAGTGGACTGGGAGCTGAGAACTGTGGCCAGACCTTCACAGCTTCTCTGATATGTTGCATCCAATCAGTCTTGAAAAAAATTGAAAGTGATTAAATCTCTTCAAAATTACATCAGTTAAGTACACAATAAATTCACAAAGCATCTAAGTATAAAGAAATTCACACTCTTAAATTTCAGACCACTATTTAATGAAAATCACCTTTGGCTGTAGTTATACCCTCAAGCCTGTGAGGAAAACAACAGTTGTGCTGTTAAGGACTGTGAACCAAAAGTGCTCAGCTTGTCAGTGTGACAGAGAAACAGCATGTGGGCTCTTGCAGTCTGTTCATACCTGATAGTGTCCAGTCTCCAATGTGAATCATTCAGTCCAGCAGACAGCAGCTTCACTCCTGAGTCTCTTGGGTGATTGTAGCTCAGGTCCAGGTGTCTCAGATGAGAAGGGTTAAATCTCAGAGCTGAGGCCAGAGAAATACAGCCTTCCTCTGTGACCTGACAGCCTGACAACCTGGACACACACACACACACACACACACACACACACACACACAGAATTTTCTTTCAATTCAAGCAAGGTTTGTTTTGGGGTAGCAATAAGAGTAGTTTTGCTGCTATTGTGAACAAATGTTTTGTGAAATTGATTTTGTGATAATTCCGTCACATGCCAAAAGAAAGCATAATTGTCATTAGTTGATTTAATGATCTGAATTGTGATGTTCTGTAACTTTTGCTGGAGAAACATGAAAGTCATATCTAGAATGCAAGAACTGAAAAACCAGGGCTTGAACTAAAACAATAAACCAGGAGTCTTCAAAGGATACACAGTGGCAGTAATGAGTAATATCTAAAGTAACCGTATGTTGCTGGGTTGAAATATAATGCGGCAGTACTCCCATTCACAGCAAGAAAGCAGTATTAAAGAAAATGATTAGTTTCCCTCAAGTAAAGTCACGCACTTGGACAAAAACTTGTATTCAAGAATGGTGGCACTCCACATCTAAGAGTAATCTAAAAGGTGAAATCCTACTGATTTTTCATATATCTTCTTCAACATTCATCCTTCTGTGAAGCAGCATTTAAATAGTCACCTGCTGAACAAATAATAATCTCCTGACCTGAGAGTTTCCAGGGTACAATGTGGGCTCTCCAGTCCAGCAGAGAGTAGCTTCACTCCAGAGTCGTACAGATCGTTGTTACTCAGGTCCAGTGTTTTCAGACTAGTGGACTGGGAGCTGAGAACTGTGGCCAGACCTTCACAGCTTCTCTCTGATATGTTGCATCCAATCAGTCTTGAAAAAAATTGAAAGTGATTAAATCTCTTCAAAATTACATCAGTTAAGTACACAATAAATTCACAAAGCATCTAAGTATAAAGAAATTCACACTCTTAAATTTCAGACCACTATTTAATGAAAATCACCTTTGGCTGTAGTTATACCCTCAAGCCTGTGAGGAAAACAACAGTTGTGCTGTTAAGGACTGTGAACCAAAAGTGCTCAGCTTGTCAGTGTGACAGAGAAACAGCATGTGGGCTCTTGCAGTCTGTTCATACCTGATAGTGTCCAGTCTCCAATGTGAATCTTCCATTCCAGCAGACAGCAGCTTCACTCCTGAGTCTCTTGGGTGATTGTAGCTCAGGTCCAGCTCTCTCAGATGAGAAGGGTTAAATCTCAAAGCTGAGGCCAGAGAAATACAGCCTTCCTCTGTGACCTGACAGCCTGACAACCTGGACACACACACACACACACACACACAAACTCTGGGTGGGATGCTTTGCGAATGTCCCTAGTTTATATAATTCTGACTGTTCAAAATAAATTCTTGATTCAATATGGAACTTAACAGGCAGTTCACTGTACTGGTCTTGATAACAGTACAGGGAAGGTTTGCTAGTGGAGTGGAGGTACAAGTGGACAAGTGGAGGTTTGCTAAAGTACATAGATTTGAAAAAGTAAACTGTAAACTGTAAACTGTAACTTGTTATAGCCTTCTGCCTCTATTAATATATTTAAATTAAAGTTTAATCTCTTACCACCACTGGCTGTTTGAATTTTGTATCAACATAAATTGGTCTACATGTTCTTAAGTGAGAGAGAAAATACTCTCTCCGCAGTGAAGTTTTTTTGATATAAAACAGGCTATGGACTGAGTTAGTCACTTGATCAGAGTTTTGTTGTTTGTTATGTGTTTCAATATGTGCTGGTAGGCCAACTCAGGGTTTGGCACTCCACTCCCCTTCTGCAGTGTTTGTCAGTGTACAAGATATTCATAAATTAATCAACCATATTATAAAGTTAGTTATCAGGTTAATGAGTTCAAATTCCACTGAACGCTTACTTATTCTATGGAGCACACTAGTATCTGCACAGTGCACATTGTACTGGTGCTGGACTGTGTCCTCACAGTTGGCTTGAGAAACAATTCAGATTCATGGAAGACAAAAATCATGATTATTATGCAAATTCTATAGAGATTTTGCTCTGTCTCTAAAAGTCACACCTGAGTTTTGTCTATCAATAAAAGTATTTCTGCTAATGAAGTGTTTTGTAAAACACAGATCAAGCTATTGGCTTTGAAATTGTTTATGATAATACCGTTGAGTAACTGTGAGCAGTTGAATCATTGATCTGCACTGTGTAACTTTTGCTGGAGAAAAATTAAATCATATCTAGTATTCAAGGACAACAACCACTGTTTGATCCGTCAAAGGATGCACTTGCAGAATATGGGGGCACAAAGTGTCGTTAATTTGATGGATTAAATAATAATTTTGAATTCAGAATAGTGGTAGTAGTTTATGTTCACGGTTTATTTTAAAAAAATACCACTGTTTGGTTCTGCACACATTTTTGGAGAGTTTGGAGGAAGAAAAAAAAAACTTTTTTTCCTTGTTTTCCCAGCAGACTTCCAACAGATCTACATCACATATTGTCCTTGGCAAGCTGAACATTTTATCTTCATCTTGCTGATTGTTTGAGTTGACAATTAGTCCATTTTGCTCAGTCAAATAACCATGGCAAAGTACATGCATTCATAAGAAAGTAGCAGTAATGATTTATAGTGCTGTTCATCCTATACACCTATTAATTTCAAGGATTTTCAGCAATGAAGGCAGAAAACAATTCATTTTCCTTGCGTTTCCTTCCAGAAGGTTGATATCATGCATTTGAATTATCTAAAAGGTTCTTTGACATTTACAATTCTGTGAAGAAGCATTTAAATGATCATCTACTCAACAAATAGTTTTCTCCTGACCTGAGAGTTTCCAGTTTACAGTCTGGACTCTCCAGTCCAGCAGACAGCAGCTTCACTCCTGAATCCTGCAGGACATTGTTACTCAGGTCCAGTTTTCTCAGTCTAGAGGACTCGGACTTGAGAACTGTGGCCAGAGCTTCACAGCTTCTCTCTGTCAGGTTACAGCCACTCAGTCTTAAAAAAGATGAACAGTACACTTGTGAAAACA
This sequence comes from Istiophorus platypterus, assembly GCA_016859345.1. Taxonomy (NCBI): domain Eukaryota; kingdom Metazoa; phylum Chordata; class Actinopteri; order Istiophoriformes; family Istiophoridae; genus Istiophorus; species Istiophorus platypterus. The sequence continues at coordinate 1,400,503 of CM029114.1, read as the reverse complement.
TTAATCAATACATTTAATGTGAGTCATAAGATTTTGGTAGGCACTACCTTTCAAGCATATTCTGAAACATACAACTGATGGAAAGACATAGGAAATTACCTCAAAATTACTTTTGTGACAAAAAAATAAAATCTCTGCACAGATACCTCAGTTAAGTACATTTATGAAACATGAAACAACTGAGTGCATTAGAATTCACAGCTATCCACCTCAAGGCAATAGTTTAAAAGCACCAGTGGCAGAAATTAGAGAAAACTGGTCTTTTTACAAAGCAGGATTTGTCACTCTTACCAAAATCACAAAGATTTTAAAGGATACTGTTTTTTTTCCACATAGGGTTGTAGAATAACGCTCAGTTACCAGTTAGATACAATACTCCTCTCCCCTGTCACAGACAATTGAACTCTGAATATTGTGGCCTTCAATCTCCCATGAGTGTAAGAGCCCCAGTCCCACAAACTTTTTAAAGATATTAGTTTGGACCCTCCCACTTTTACCATCAAAAATCAGTGCAGGCAGGCAGGGTACACTGTCACTACATATGAGAGAAAGTTATTTGCATCAACCAAATGCAATTACATGCACTGTGCATTACCTAAATGGAGGTTCCTGGAGGTGCAACGGTCTTATTACCTGAGTCTTTGGAGTTTGCAGTTAGGACTATTTAGACCATTAGAGAGCAGCTTCATTCCAGAGTCCTGCAGTTCATTTCTGCTCAGATCTACCTCCTCCAGACCAGATGAGAAACTGAGAACTGATGAAATATACCTGCAGCCTCTGTCAGTTAGGTTACAGTCACTCAACCTAAAATGAAAACCAAAATGACTAACATTTTGTATTCTCACACTTTCCTCTGTCCTCCCACACTTGATCACAGCCTCACGGCTTCAGATTACTTGAATTTCTTATGGAAAAACACTTACAATGCTCTCTTTGATGCTTTGAGCACCGGCAGCAGCCTCTCCAGAACTTCATCTGATCTGTGGTATTTCTTCAGGTCAAAGACAGTGGGGTCTTCATCGGAAGAAAGCAGCACAAAGGCCAGGGCTGACCAATGTGATGGTGAAATTTTACTAATGTCTCCTGAGCTCTGGTACATTTGTACTTGTTGTACCAGAGACTGGTCCCCCAACTCATTTAAACAGTAGAATAGATTGATACTCTTGTCAGTATGGGACAGGTTCCTGATCTTATTTTTAATGTAATTGATTGTCTCCTTGTTGTTCTGTGGACTTCCTCTTTTAAATCCAAATACTTGCTGAAGAAGCTTCTGATTTTTATCTTGTGACAGACCGAGCAGGAAACGCAGAAATAAGTCCCACTGTCCATAATCGCTGTCCAAGGCCTTATTCACTGCGTTCTTGTGGAGATGGATGATAGGAATTTCTCTTGTCTCGGACGCCACTCTCACCCTCGTCTGGCTGGGGAGCAGATTTTCTCCACTATCAATGAAGGTCTCTAATACATATAGAGCTGCAAGAAACTCCTGAACACTTAAATGAACAAAAGAGTAACACTCCTTTCTGTGAAGACCATATTCTTTTCTTATGACCTGTGTACAAACTCCTGAAAAAACTGCAGCTTGTTTCAGGTCAATTTCACAACCTTTTAGATCTCCTTCATAGAAGATTATGTTGCCCCTCTGTAGCTGGTCAAATGCCAGCTTACCCAATTTCATAATCAAATCTCTCTCTGTTTCACCTTCTTGATAATCCTTTTGTTTTTTATGCTTTGACTGGATGATAAGGAAGTGGGTGTACATTTCAGTCACAGTTTTGGGCAACTCATTTTCGTGAGTATCGGTGAGGAGGCTCTGGAGAGCTGCAGCTGAAATCCAGCAGAACACTGGGATGTGGCACATGATGTAAAGACTCCTCAGTGGCTTTGACTGAAGATGACTGATGATCTTCTGAGCCATATCCTTGTCACTAATGTTCTTTTGAAAGTACTCCTCCTTCTGCTCATCATTAAAGCCTCGTACCTCGGTCACTCTGTTGATGAACTCGGGAGGAATCTTACTGGCTGCGGCTGGTCGACCTGTGATCCAGATCAAGGCTTGGTGCAGGAGGTTCCCGTTAAATAAGTTGGATAGTAGAACATCTACTGTTGCCTTCTCCATAACACTGCGGCATGTTTGATTTGAGTCCAGAGGGAAATTGCTCTCGTCTAGGCCGTCAAAGATGAACAAAACTCTAGAGTTTTTGTAATCAGATGTTTCCACATCCTTCACTTCTTCAAAATAGTAACCTATTAACTCAGTTAGACTGAAACACTCATCTTTTATTAAATTCAAGTCTCTGAATGTGAATGGAAATATATACTGAATGGATTGGTTGGCTGTTCCCTCTGCCCAGTCATAGGTAAATTTCTGCACAGCAACCGTTTTTCCAATGCCAGCAATTCCCTTTGTCAGGACTCTCTGGGGTGGGTTCTCTTCTTCTGATAAAGGTTCAAAAATTTCATTGAGGTGGATCTTCTTCTCCTCACCTATACACCTTGTACATTCTAATTCAATCACTTCATGTTCACTATTAATCTCCCCATTGCCTCCTTCTGTAATGTAAAGCTCCGCATAGCTCTTGTTTAAAGGAGTTGATACACCATCCTCCTTTGTTCCTTGAAACAGATTCTTTGTTTTATGTTGAAGATAAGATTTTAGTTCATCTTGGCACCTTTGAATTTTCTCTGGAAGATGAAAACAAGTATAGTGGCATTAATTACAATCTTTTGCTCAGAACCAGTTAAATTAGCATATAGATATGTGCATATCCGTTCCAAGGCTTTTGGAAAAGTTGAGAAACCAAAAATCCAAGTCTGGACGCGGAACATACCAGGTCCAGACTTGAGTGCGCCTTGAGTTATGACAGATATCTTCCATTATACCCCCTTTGTAACCAGAAAAAAAACTTTTAAAAGAACAGCATTGCAAAAATTTGGGGGAAAAACTGAGACATTCTCACATTGAGTAGTAGTTAATTTTAATTATTGCTTTTTTTTTTGTTGTATTAGATGAAATATGAGAAATCACTACACACCATGTCAACAATTAGCTGACAGCTAATTATCACTTCATTTCTTCTTCTTTCAGATTAACCTGGAATTCAAACACTGCTGGAAGGGAACTTTTTGCTGCTTCAATTGAGTCATTTCCACAAAAGTTTCATAACAATTCACTCCAGGTATGTTCTAGTGCAGAATAAGCAGTGAAGTAAAGAGTTGGGTTTTTTTGTCATTTGAATGTAAAAAGCATGATACCTTTGGTATTGGGAGGAACAACATTAGTCTCATCTGTCCTGGTATCAAATCGGACTGAAAGAGAAACATGGAACATCTCTTGAGAAACATGAATAATTAAGTGAAATTACACAGTTAAACATAATAATTGATTTGATCCATAAATTCAGGGGAAACTTTTACCATAATTGTTGTGGACGTTGACAGTTAGATCCCTTTTCACATCAACATCAGTAAACTTTGGTGTGACGATGACACCTCCAGTCTGGGCAGTGATGGTCATGTTTTCAGCATCCTTCTGATTTATAACTGAAAGAGAACAGACAAAATCATCAGGAGCCAGGAACCTGAACTCAGTTTCCCTTCATCAACACCTGACCTGTATATATGAGGTTCAGACATTCTGTTTTGTTTGAGATGATTTAGCAAAGATCTGAAAGATCAAGAATAAATAAAGGTTGATAAAAACTTTCGACACGTGGCACTTACACACTATTAAGTTAAAACTGACCAGAACATTGGTTGGACATTTCCTGTCCTATAGAGCTACAAAGGTGAGACCTTGAACAGGAAGACCATGGCCCTCTCCTGGAGCCAGGGCTGAGAGGAGGGTGATTATTGGATGGGCACACATATGGAGCCCAGTCGGATTCAGCCTGACGGGATGATCGAGCCCAGCGGTCACAAGATTGGACATAAGCATTGGATGTTGTAAGACCATGGTCCATCAACCCTCCTTGATTTGGAAGGAGTTGGTGTGGGAGGACAAGCACTGGCTCTGGAACCAAACTTCTTGACAGGGGTCGAAAGGTGCTGACTAAAGATACAATCAAACTTGGGGTGGAAGGACAACTTTGATGAACTCCTGAACCTGACTAACAAGTCCTCTACAGAGGATGCAGAAGTTGGAAGTTCAAGGGAGGTCCAGAAAAAACAACATGGCCCCAAAAGCTCCACAGTCAAAAAAGCTCCAGGCTGACATCCCTCTTTAATGACAAGCGAAGATTTGGCTGACTGAAATGACAGTTTCCGTTTTTTACAGAAGGCAACCAAATGCTATGCTCCAACCAACACTGCTCAACCTCCCAGGAAAAACTTACGTCAGGATATTGAGAAGAAAACTGTTGAACCTCAGATTGGGGAGCAACAGTCCAAAGTCACTTCAGGTCAGGAAACAGTGGACTAGGTGTTTACCCTTGCAAGGATACAGAAAACGTCATAGGAGTTTTACCATCCAGACAACATGTGATGTGTTTTTGATGAGCACTTATCATGTATCTTGTTGGGGGTTAGTTTTGGAGTAAGGTGTATCAGGGTCATTCACTACAAGCCATTAAGTCCTTGTTTGAGCTTTCTGTTCAGAGTCTGGGACCTAAGCAGGAAGCAAAGGGTTTTTTCAGCAGGTGTTGTCGTCTTTTGACCTTTTGATCGGATGTTTTTAAACCATTACATTTAAAAACATCACTGACGAAAAGAAACCTTTGCAACTTCAGAAAGGTTTAACAGTTGTTTTGATTTTCTGATTTAATAAAGATATGTCAACCAGACTGAGAGTGAATCCTGTTTTTTTTTTAGATTTAATATCCAGGCTTCATTTTTGTACATATTAGGACTGTGCCCATTAAGTTTCTAAAATCCTATTATTCAATTCCTACACTGCAGACAGGGCTAGCACCAACTGGGAACTAACTTAACCTTATTCTGGAAATGAAACACAATTCCAGTTCCATTAAAACAACATCCAGTTGGTCTTATTTTCAGAATCGAATTAAGACCTATGACATGCCACAACTATCACAGAAATAATGTTCTATTGTGTTGTATAACCACAGAGTCCAAGTGTCACACAGTAAATGCAGTCTGTTATAAAAGAGGCTGAAACATGCAGAGATATTAGATTTATACACACAGAATTTCTAATGACATGCTTCATTACTTACTTCTTTACTGTTGACACTACTAGCCACTACAGCTGAATGTGTTAATCTTTGATTTAGCTATTTATACAGATGTGACACTGGAAGTGTTGAGGTTGAGGTAGTTCCATTGAGATTTCATATCTACAGGGTCCAGCCGGATATTCAGTTCATCCTGTGCAAATGCTTTTTTCTTTCTGACAGGCAAAAACTTTGATTTTCTGTGAAGAGATTTCATTTGCAGTTTCACACATTTATTTGTATTCGTCCAATTATATTATTACATTTTTTCACAAAAAATTACCTCTGAACACCGTCCCAGGAAATCATGTTTTTGATCCTTTTTTCTTCCCAGACTCAGAGTAACATCCAGTGTGTGCTTGGACAGTTTCACTTAGCCTGTTTCTCACCCCTCTGGGCAAACAGGTTGGGTAAAGTCAACTGTCTTATGGCCATATAAAGCCCATAAACAGTTATACATAATAAGTAAAAGAAAAGGTACCATCTTACCAGTCTGTGATGGCGGTGGATCCTCAGCCCAGCCAGTCATCAACTGGTTGCCCATTCTGAATCCCTTTAACTTCCCTGAATCCAGAGGTAAAGAATAGACACTACACAGAAAATAATAGTAATTTTATATCACAAATCTACCTCCTGCTTTTCAAGACCCACCTTCAGTTTCCTATAGTAACAGTTAATATTAGCGATAGGAAAAAGAGAACATCCCTGCGGTGTAGTTAATATTAACTGCAGGGTTTATGTACACAAAGCTGAGATGACAGTGCAATTTGATAACGTGGAAGCAGGAAGTGGTTCTTTTTTTGTGTGTGTGTGTGAATATGTGTGTGTGTGTGTGTGTGGGGGGGGTAACACCGATATTCACCATTAATCCATCTGTATCACTTTGTGATTCAGTTAAATTCAGTTAAACATAAATATTAAAAAACAAAAAAACAAAAATAAAGATACTGTTTTTTTGTTATTAATGGAGATATATTTGTATATGTCAATTGTTTTAAATATCTTAGTATCACAGCAGTTAATAACAAGATTGCCATACAGGAAAATTTGATTAGCCTGTATATATATTTGATTAGATTTTTTTTTGTTAACCAAACCTTTACTGTCGTATGCTTGTGAGGTATGGTTGTTTGAAAAATTAGACATATTGGAACAACTACACATAACATTTCTTAGAGTGTATCTGAAAGGTTAAAATGACAATTTGTAATAACATGGTCAATGAGGATATGGAAATATACCCTCTTAGCGTTGCAGTTAAAAAGAAAATTTGTTGGCTTCTGTGGAAGGGAGCTAGAGGGTAAAGAAACTAAACTCAGCAATATAAAGTGAAACTTCTCACTTAATTTGCAATACCCCTGGTGTGCGTGTGTCACCAGGGGTATTACGGATCAAGCGGTTACCAGATGAGCGCAGTCTGTTTCACCAATGGCTCAGACAAAAGTGTTGAATCGTTAGATGGCAAAACACGCTGCTAATCAGCAGCTGAAAGATCACCTCGTAACAGAACGGGAAATTTGAGCTCGCAAACATTTCAGCCTGTGATCTGTAGGTATAGTTCAAACAAATTTAATCATGAAAAATATGGACACAACAGTATGGACAGGCTATTTGAGTGTCATATCTTGTTTTTATAATGAAATAGAGAGAAGTGCTTGCCAGAGAGATATCAGAGGTAATTTGTTGGCAGAAAACCACAGCTGGGTGCGTTCTGAAAAGGCAAGTTAAGACGTGAAAGCTATAAAATGGAAAGGGAGCTGGTAGCCCTACGGACGGACAAAAAAAACCCCATATGCACGATGAGCAAAAACCCATTCTATGACGGTAAAGCAAGAACGTTCCTAAGGATGTTTCCTTGTCAATGACAAACAGGCAACTTCATGAGCAGAACCCAGGGGATTCATCGCAAGGCGAAAGCCCCTGATAAAAACCTCGAAAACAGAAAGACCAGGCTGCAGTTCACCAAAATACTTTGTTCTGGAACAAAGCTTTATGGAGTCAAGAAACATAAAGTTAGTATCTTTCAAACATTATGAAAGGAGGAAACTGTGTGGGGACAAGACTAGTGCCAGTGTAAACCAAAACCCGGTATCTGGCTGGACCCTCCTGTCATCTGTCTGTAATCTAATTCAGCTGAATTTCCAATAAAGCTGGTTTTTTGACACATTTTTCTGTTTCTGTTGTCAGATAATGGAACAAGTATTAAGTCTTGACTGAAACTTGGCCCATTAAGATGACGTATTACCATTAAGATGACGTATTAGTCGCTTCCAAAGACATTTCCAAGTTGCTGCTCTGCTGATGAGATCCTGATTTAATAACCGCTACATCATCTGATAGAATCAACAGACACATGAGTTAAAAGCGCTGTGATTTCAGATATATTTACCTGGGAAATGATCAGTCAGACAGAGAGTTGGAAGCTCATTCCCATCGGTGTCCGTTGACTGCAGTCAGTTAAATGAGACGCACAGGGAAGTGTGTCTGCCCAACCTCATGCTTAGGCAACAGATGACGCAACAGGGAATTTTGCTGCAAACTCAGCACTTAGGGACGTGGTATTCAGCATAAAAAAAAGGTCCATCTCAGGTTGCTCAGTCAGTCTGTTGGTCACGGACATTTGGGTTCATAGGGCTGGCTCTGCTGTCGCTGTCCAACCGGAAAGCAGCAGTCCATGAGCCAAAGCCACCACCTCATCCGTTAAATGTGGCGGCGGCTCTGTCACTGATGATTTCTCTGCTTACAGGTGCAGAGGGATGAAAGCAATGGGGTTCAGTCAACAACACATCAAAACTCGGTGGACGACATTTCATCGTTCAGAAGGACAACGACTGCGATTCATTTCAGTTCAATTCAGTTTTATTATGTTACAGTAGTAATCATAATAGTTGGAGCAGTGGGTTTTTTCCGGATCAAGGGGGCAGTAGGTAATTCTACAGTCCTGGATCCAGACTCTGCAGCATCAGACCCAAACTGGAAGATGGTTCCACAGTAGAGGAGCCTGAGAACTGGAGGTCCTGTTCTACTTGTGGAGACTCTAGGAGACATAAATAAAGCTGTGTTTAGGGAGAACAGTGTTCTAGTGGGGTAATAGGGAACTAGAATGCTCTTTAACGTATCCCGAACATATGGCCAACGCAGCCACCGAGGTTTCCAGGGCAAAGAGGTGGAACATCTTCGACTGGCCGGGTCAGTCATCAGATCTCAGTCCGACTGAGCAGCGGTCCACCTGGTGAAGACCAGACTAGAGGCAGAGAACCCCCCCCCCCCACACACACACACACCTCCACCCCCCATGGACAAGCAAGAGCTGAAGGAAGCTGCAGTGCCGCTCTGCCAGAGAATCACCTGGGAAGATACCAAGAGTCTGCTGACGTCTGTGGGTCAGAGACTTCAGACGGTCACTGACTGCAAAGGATTTTCCAGTGATTGTTAAATGAATGTTTGAACACACGTGAATCTGTCCATTTTCTTTTGAGGCCTCGCAGTTAGGGGCGCTATGTGTTTAACAGGGTCTATATCACTACAACATTAAAGTACCACTTACGTATTGATGTATCAATGATAATCATCCAATAATATAATAATGTAAGAGAAAGGGGTCATTCTGCATAATGAGTATTTTGCTTTTGATACTTTAAGCACATTTTGTTGCCAAAATACTTCTATACTTTTGAATGTGGAACTGGTATTTATTCGGTCGAAAGAAGCCCACTATGCTTTAAGGTTTAGAACCTTAACCTTTATCTCTGTCAGAGTTTCGTTTTTATCGCATTTGAATCAGTTTTCAAATCTGAAACTGAAAATGAAATTCGAAAACCCCAAATCTTTAGAGTTTTACAAGTTGTCAAAATTTAATCTGTTTCCAGACATTGAATATGAAACATTGCTGGTTTCATCTGTACATTAAAGTGTCGCTTTTCGTCATAGGTGCCTTTTATGTGAATGTCTCCTCGGGCTTTATTGGGACGTGACAGGAAATTGACACTATCAGTGTTGTCCAGGTGTTGTCTGTGGCATAATTTTAGAAACATCTCACCAAAATTCAGATGGAGAGATTTGGAGTCTTTAAGATCTCTAGAAGAATAAAAAAATAATAATAATAAAAAATAAATAAATAAATAAATAAAAAAAAGTTGAGTGAGTTTGCAAAAGTTGGGCCACATTTGGATTCAGTGGAGTTTAATCTGTTTCTGGGATCGGATGGAAATGCAGGAGTGGAACTGACGTGGAAGCTGAAAGGCTGATTTCAGATATTAAAATCAGTGTTGACTGATTTCAGATAGTTTCAGGCAAACCCCCGTTACAGCAGGTGGGTTCTCATACGTTCGCAGGTTAGTGCGGTTCCATGGTGTGACCGACTGTCAGGGTTGAGGGAGAATGAGGCGGGTAACCACAGACCTCCATTATGAAGTTGATCAGGTATCGAGAGAGATCAAAATTGGGATTTGGCGCCTCCCTGACTGAGAGAATAAGGAAAGAAAAGATAGATACGAAAGATACAGCTAGGTTCATAAATATTTGGACAATAACACAACTTTTGCAAAAGCCCATGAAAATGAGGGACTGCGTATATTAATGTCTATAATTCCCAAACAGTTGATGTAAAGCAAAACCCTTTGAATTAAAGATGAATATCTACACTCCGGTCATGTCTCAATTCGGCTCATTTCAAATCCGTTCTGGTTGTGTACAGAGGAAGAATTGTAAAAGTTGTGTCACACTCCAAATATCTACTAACCTAGCCATATTATTTTATCAGGAACTGCACAGGAAGAAAACCTGGCTTTCTTTCATTTAAAAAATTGCCATAAACCTGGTTCCTTCCAATTTATTCTTCATTCTCTATGTATCCATCCATTCAGAGCTGTGGTGACAGTGTGACTTTGAGTGAATAATAACCATTTTATCTTATTGATGCCGATTCCTTAAAGAACCAATGCACAATAGACCATCTGTGATGTTTTCCTGGGAACATTTTGAGCGTAAAGCAGCATTTGTCCGGTTCAGTCTCAGGTGGAGTTCAGTGTTCAGACGCTGGGGGACTTGTTCATCCTCAGTGTCCCCAGCTTGTGTCCTTTGTCCTTCTGTAAATCGGACAGCAGCCTCCAACCGGCTTCTCCTGGATCACTCTTGCTCGGCTCCAGCTCTCTGAGGTGGGAAGGGTTCAACCTCCCTGTGCACTCTGACTGCCTGAGAGATAAATACATCCTTTTAACATCGCAGTAGTCAAGGCGTGGGTTTAAACCATTTACACCACAGTTCAGCTGCTGATTAACATGTTGTGTCTTGTTTGTTTGTGCAACAACTGAAGTGTAGAAATGGCAAAATTAGCATTCGATGGGGGGGGGGGGGTGCTGGGCTATTTCAAGGGCAGGAGCATTTACTTGGCAACCAATAGAGAAGACAAGCATTGTCATTTATATGCCTTGCGCAGGTTTAATAAACGTGTTAATACGTGATCTTTAGAGGTGCTTCTGGGTTTATTTTGTTACCTTTGGATAGGGTCGTGCTAGCTGTTTCTGCCTGTTTCCAGTCCCTATGCTACGCTAAGCTAACTAGCTGCTGGTTCTAGCTTCATATTGAGCATACAGGCAAGAAAGCAAATACATGCGTCTCACAAGATGTCAAACTATTCACTAAAACCCCATGATTATAAACCTATTCATAGCTAAATACTGTATGACTTAGTATGACTTAATGGCTTCTTCTTTAATTGTGTTATAAAGTACACATTATTTGAATGTACTTTTAAGTGTTGAAATCATACAGTGGGTTTGAACATGTTGGGAGTTTAATGTTTGAACAACCAGCTGCAGCCTGACAGAAAAAGAAGAGCCCGTCAAAGAAATCTCACCTCAATAGCTCCAGTCTATGTTGGGGGTTGCTGAGCCAGTTAGAGAGCAGCACAAACCCCTGATCCATCTGGGAGTTGTAGCTCAGGTCAAGTTCCTTCAGAGTGGAGTGATGACTGAGGACCAGGGCCAAAGACTGGCAGCTGGCTGACGTCAGCGTGCAGCATTTCAGGCTGGAAGCAGAAAATTGGACCCGGTTCTTGGATCAGAGGTTGCTTCGTATATCCATAAGACTCAATGATTAGTAGGGACTCATTATACATTGGCTATTACTGAATTGACCACAGATTTCTTGATTTTTTTTGTAAATTTTCTTGAACATTGTTGTAAATTTTTTTGTGGGTTGATATCACAATAATAACTGGCCAGGTCACCATAAAATTTGCTCAGGTCCTTAAATGAACCCTAAGGATTTTGCCCCCCCCCCAGCACTCACTCTAGCGCCACCCATGGGATGAAATTTCCACTTGTATTCACTCGTTTAATACACAAATCTAATGGACAGAATACCATGAAGCTTTGTGAGCACATTCATGCTCCCAAGAGTGGGAACCATCCCACTGAAAGGTAGCAACATAGACTCCTATTTATCAATCATAAGCATTCATAAGCAACATTTAAGAAATGATTAATAACATCTATAATGTTTTTGTAATCAGTTTTAATTTTTTATTGATGTATCTGTTAACTGTAAATCCTCCTTTGGACACTGCTAAGGAAAAGCTGGGGTTTAAACTGAAGATGAAAGACAATATGATAAAAAAAAGACTGTTGTAACAATCTGAGTGAGTCCTTGTATGTGGGTAGAACTACATTTTAGTGTCATGAGTTTTAGAGTGATAAGGGCCTCAAATACTACAAAACTGTCCCCTCACACCTGAATATGCAACAGGCATGTTACAAGGTAGCAGGACAACACTCACTTCAGTGTCTCCAGGCTACAAAGTGGATCCCCCAAATATTCGGAAAGTTTCTCGACGCCACTGTCCCAGAGGTCGTTTCTCGCCAGATCCAGAACTCTCAGGTGAGCAGGGTTTGACTTGAGGCCGGAAACCAGTGCGGCACAGCCGTTCTCTGTGAAGCGGCAGCCAACCAGTCTGTTGGGGAAAAAACAGTTTAAACTTATCAGTGGTACCATGCAGTGGCAGCCCGAGACTCTGACCTCTGCACGTCCCTTGTCAACTGGCCAACTGCCATGACCTAAAGACTCCACAATTCTTGGACACATGTCCTGACCGGGTCCTTCATCAGGCCACTTTGCTTAATTGCCACTTACAGAATGATTCCTACTGCAACTTAGGGGAACCACAGAAATGAGCGAAAGGTGTAACAAATATCAAGGGAGTAAAACAGCAATAAATTTTGAATCAAGAATCAATTAAGGATCAAATTATGACACCAATTATAATCAAATCGAATTCTGAGATTGCCAAATATCCCCATCTCCTAGAGCTTGCATCTGGCAATGCACCAGACCCCTGAAAAACTCTTGTGATATTTGATCCTCCTTAGGGCAGTAACCCACACTATTTCTTTAGGCTGTGCCAGACCAGGACCAATGGGTGCAGCCAAGTACATCTCACCTAAGCGTGTTCAGTTTGAACTTTGGATCCTTCAGCAGAGCAGCAATCTCTGTCACTCCGGCATTGCCCAGGATGTTTCCTCCCAGGTCCAGCTCCCTCAGGTGGGAAGGGTTCAAGGCCAGTGCTGAGGCCAGAGCTGCAGCACAGCTCTCTTGCAGGTCTGTCTTAAAGAGACTTTCCCAAAAACAGTAGTTAATCAGTCTTCTTTTTTCCCAGTCTCAAAGGTCGCTTGGTCTTGTAGTTTAGTTTGAATGAGAACACAGCTTGAAAGTGGTTTTATTTCAACTTTTTTTTCCTGAATTTGGACTGTAAGCTATGGTCATAGTCAGTGCTAATTCCCTATTGTTTGGGATCAAGGAAACACACCCTCTCCCACCAGGATACATGATGTTTCCAACAGGGGACTTACACTACCCCCCCCCCAAATCACACACACCTATATTCAGGACCAACCACTCTCATTGGTTGAAATAGGAATGAGAATCCTCCAAAAGCCTTCCACCTGTGAACAAGCCAGTCATTCGACCATCCTCAATCTAGCTGGATTTAACTGACAGTAGAAAATTTATTGTGGTACTTTACTTTCTTTCTTTAGCCCCTATAATTAGTTAACTTGAGGATTAGTGTGCATCTTACCTTTGCCAAACCTCACCTTAATCTCTCCAGCTGGCAGTCGGGATGCTTTAGAAAGCCAGAGAGATGAGCGACTGCCTGGCCTCCGAAACTGTTCCTGCTCAGATCCAGGTTTTTCACATGACATGGGTTCAAGCTGAGAGCTGAAGCCACAAGTTTGCATCCATCCCCTGTAATGCCACATGCACTTAACCTGCAGGCAAGACAGACACCTGGCTTTTTGTCAACTACTGGCAAGGTGGCCCTCAGATTTGCTCTAGATATTCATGTACCCCAGAGAATGAATCCTACTCATTCCCTTACAATGACTGCAGGTAGAAGTTTACATTTTTACACAAGAACTTTACAAGCAGATTGCTGTGAAATGTTCCAATTCTTTCCTGCTCTGCAGAGAATTAAGTCTTATTATGAAGATTTAAAGGTATCCTGTGTAGTTTTTGATCTCTAAAGGTGCTATGGAGCAGTTTGCTTCTATGAGTGGGTCCCTGTTTTGTTTGTCTCGTGCATGTACATATGGATGCATGCTGCTGAATCTAAGAGTAGCAAAATTAAATGTGGTTAACATTTTACCTCAGTGTTTCTAAACAGCATTGGTTGAGAAATTGTGAAAGGTGCTCCAGTCCTTCATCATGAATTTTGTTCTGGCTGAGATCCAGCTCTCTCAGGTAGGAGGCGTTTGAAGTCAGACCGCTCGCTATAGATACGCACCCTTCTGTTGTAATGCTACATTTTTTCATACTAGAAATAAGGAAACAAAAAGAGTGTTATTGTTAAACACCAATTGGCAAACTGATTGAGTAAAAAAAAAAAAGGAACTCCTAGAGTCTACCAGGCTTGATTCTAAATTGCTGATTTCTTTTAGGAATCTGAATGGAAACGATTACTTTTCAAAACTGTACAGAACACTGAACATCTGAACATAGTAAAATAAATGTTTACACCTGCACTTTGAGCCTCAGGGAGGCAAAATTGTCAATTAAAAGCCATCAAAAATGTGCACAGTCACATAGTCAATCAATGTGGTGTTAATGATTTTTTTGTTTATTTATGCTACTGTGGAGAAAAGGGAATTTTTTTACACTGTGGACAGTGAGGTTACTTCCGACCTTTTCTGGATAATGGCTCTTGTTAAACAAATATTCTTTTCCAATAAGAACAATCAGAGGTAACAATCTCATGAGATTTCATATCCACCTTGGTTTCACTGCTTGTAAATACATGTCGGTTTCCTTTTTAGTGAACTTTTAGCAAACTTGCTGTATCATGAATGGTATGGGATGAACTTGACACAGAAATGCTGTAAAATACAGGAAGCCAGAGATGACCAATGATTTGGCAGCATTTATAATGGCACTTTTTTGTATGCTGTCATGCAGTAATTATCATGTCTGTTCAAAGAATGATCAAGGCATTTGGTGGTTATTACACAATAGTCATTCAATGGTTTGTCAGTTTTTGGCCCCAGATTTGACTGTCGTGATAGTGACGTGACTTTATTTGGTTGAGATGACAATGGAAAAAGTATGTTGCTTCAAGCAGATTAGAGGTTTTCACACTACTTAGAAAGTATTAGATCCAAGTCACAGATGTTAAAATATTTTTTTTCAGTAGTATGGATAAAAAACCCAGCCTTATGAGTTGCCTTACTTTAGGTTCCTTTTAAGCATCTGTACACTAATTCGGAATTGACTGATTTCAATTATTATCCCCACAGTAAGATGAGAATATGGATATTTTCATCACTGTGTGGTATGCACAATGATATGTCCAGTTTAGCTTAGTTTAGCACAAAGATGGAAGCGTGGGAAACTTCTTAAGTGAGAAAATTTCCATCTTTCAACAACTCCAAAGCTCTCTGTCTGTCTGTTTGCTAACAAGCTGGTCACCAAACCCATCCTAGAGTCAGCCTGGCTTAACTGACAGTAAGGTTAGTGCAGAGATCGAACCTGGCAGCCCCCATTGTGAGTTCAGGACTGGGTTTCTCTTTGTAAATCCACCATTAAAATTGTACATAAAGTCCTTCCTTCTTCTTCTTTTTCTTTCGGCTTTTCCCTTTAGGGGTCGCCACAGCGAATCAGTGTCCTCCATCTAACCCTGTCTTCTGCATCCTCTTCTCTCACACATAAAGTCCTTCCTAAGTCCTTATTAACTACTAGCTAGTTTCATACAATGGAATTACTACATCTGGTGACACCAGTCACACGTAAGAGATATCTTACCTAGTAAAACCTTTAGTAATGTGTAAATTGGTCGCTAAGTAACATCTCTGGTAGAGTATAGTCAGAATGCATTTGCCAGAAAGGAAGTCAACTGGACCATCAGGTTGCAGCAAAAGATCCATTGTAATGTTTTTAACTAACAAGTTTTTTACAAGCATTATTTGCTGATTAGCACCTAAAGGTATGTGTTGCCATGATTTCTATATAAAACAGACTAAAATACTTGAATACCAAAGTTAACTGCAGATTTGGTGAAAGTGCACCATTAATGTTATGTTTTATCTGTTATTCAGATCATCATTATTGACTCACATCTTAATCGATAATGTGTATAAATTGTTTGGGTCGTTATCAGCATCTAATATTTGCCTCATGTAAATGTTAAGTAACGAATAAGCCCCGTGTAAAGCTGGAGTTAGGTAGGCTAGCTGTTCCACCTGTATTCAGTCTTTGTGCTTAGCTAGGCTAAACACATCCTGGCTTTAACTCTGGATAGAGAGGTAAAACTGATTCCAGTCTACAACATCTGTTTATGAGGAAGACCAAGAGAAAAGATTTTTAAAAATGTTGTATTAGTTTAAAATGTGTCTGAAGATTGGAAACATTTGCCTCCTTGACAGAAAAGAGAATTATTCCCAGTTTAAGTGTCCTACAGTCGTTGATAATTGTATTATAAATTAGTATACACATTCAGTGAACCTGTAAATTATTGCCTAAACTGAGGGGCCTCAATGTTTTTACCTGAGTCTTTGGAGTTTGCAGTTAGGACTATTTAGACCATTAGAGAGCAGCTTCATTCCAGAGTCCTGCAGTTCATTTCTGCTCAGATCTACCTCCTCCAGACCAGATGAGAAACTGAGAACTGATGAAATATACCTGCAGCCTCTGTCAGTTAGGTTACAGTCACTCAACCTAAAATGAAAACCAAAATGACTAACATTTTGTATTCTCACACTTTCCTCTGTCCGTCCACACTTGATCACAGCCTAACAGTTTCAGATTACTTGAATTTCTTATGGAAAAACACTTACAATGCTCTCTTTGATGCTTTGAGCACCGGCAGCAGCCTCTCCAGAACTTCATCTGATCTGTGGTATTTCTTCAGGTCAAAGACAGTGGGGTCTTCATCGGAAGAAAGCAGCACAAAGGCCAGGGCTGACCAATGTGATGGTGAAATTTTACTAATGTCTCCTGAGCTCTGGTACATTTGTACTTGTTGTACCAGAGACTGGTCCCCCAACTCATTTAAACAGTAGAATAGATTGATATTCTTGTCAATATAAGACAGTTTCTTAATCTTATCCTTAATGTAGTTGATTGTCTCCTTGTTGTTCTGTGGACTTCCTCTTTTAAATCCAAATACTTGCTGAAGAAGCTTCTGATTTTTATCTTGTGACAGACCGAGCAGGAAACGCAGAAATAAGTCCCACTGTCCATAATCGCTGTCCAAGGCCTTATTCACTGCGTTCTTGTGGAGATGGATGATAGGAATTTCTCTTGTCTCGGACGCCACTCTCACCCTCGTCTGGCTGGGGAGCAGATTTTCTCCACTATCAATGAAGGTCTCTAATACATATAGAGCTGCAAGAAACTCCTGAACACTTAAATGAACAAAAGAGTAACACTCCTTTCTGTGAAGACCATATTCTTTTCTTATGACCTGTGTACAAACTCCTGAAAAAACTGCAGCTTGTTTCAGGTCAATTTCACAACCTTTTAGATCTCCTTCATAGAAGATTATGTTGCCCCTCTGTAGCTGGTCAAATGCCAGCTTACCCAATTTCATAATCAAATCTCTCTCTGTTTCACCTTCTTGATAATCCTTTTGTTTTTTATGCTTTGACTGGATGATAAGGAAGTGGGTGTACATTTCAGTCACAGTTTTGGGCAACTCATTTTCGTGAGTATCGGTGAGGAGGCTCTGGAGAGCTGCAGCTGAAATCCAACAGAACACTGGGATGTGGCACATGATGTAAAGACTCCTCAGTGGCTTTGACTGAAGATGACTGATGATCTTCTGAGCCATATCCTTGTCAATAATGTTCTTTTGAAAGTACTCCTCCTTCTGCTCATCATTAAAGCCTCGTACCTCGGTCACTCTGTTGATGAACTCGGGAGGAATCTTACTGGCTGCGGCTGGTCGACCTGTGATCCAGATCAAGGCTTGGTGCAACAGTTTCCCTTTGATCAAATTGGTTAGTAGAACGTCTACTGTTGTAGTCTTTGTAACACTGCGGCACATCTCATTATTTTTAAAGTCAAGAGGGAATTTGCTTTCATCCAGGCCATCGAAAATGAACAAAACTCTAAGATTTTTGTAATCAGATGTTTCCACATCATTCACTTCTTCAAAATAGTAACCTATTAACTCAATTAGACTGAAACACTTATCTTTTATTAAATTCAAGTCTCTGAATGTGAATGGAAATATATACTGAATGGATTGGTTGGCTGTTCCCTCTGCCCAGTCATAGGTAAATTTCTGCACAGCAACCGTTTTTCCAATGCCAGCAATTCCCTTTGTCAGGACTCTCTGGGGTGGGTTCTCTTCTTCTGATAAAGGTTCAAAAATTTCATTGAGGTGGATCTTCTTCTCCTCACCTATACACCTTGTACATTCTAATTCAATCACTTCATGTTCACTATTAATCTCCCCATTGCCTCCTTCTGTAATGTAAAGCTCAGTATAGATCTTGTTTAAAGGAGTTGATACACCATCCTCCTTTGTTCCTTGAAACAGATTCTTTGTTGTATTTTGAAGGTAAGATTTTAGTTCATCTTGGCACCTTTGGATGTTGTCTGAAAAATGAATTTAAAAAATACTTTACAAACATATAACTTATTCTCTTATATTCTTCCAAGTCAGAAAATACTGCAGGCTTTCAGACAAACTCAAACAAACAAAACCCCAAAACCAAACTTCCTCTGTTCGAGACAACAAGATCCTCAGATGCTTGTAGGACTAGCAAGATTCAGGTTAGCACTCAACAGATAAAACTTTGGCTAGGCAAAACTTTCACTAAATAAAACACTCACTACATAAAAATTTCGACAAATCTTAGGGTATATAAAACCTTTTTTTGTTTTTTGTGCTTACATGGAGTGTGTTGGAGTCTGTATTGCGTTGGCCAATGTTGATTATCTCGAAATGCTAGATATCAGCCTTATAAATCAGTCGACCAATTAATCAGTGTATAACTAATTCATTCAAGTGTACTTGGTGCCACAATTCCGAGGGCCCAGGAGAAATTATTTTTTTTGTGTCTGTGGAGATTCTCATTCATCCAGGCCATAGTTACCTTAGAAGAGTTAAATCAAGAAAACAAGTTCAGTTGCCCTTGATTTAACTCTCCAAGATCGACTTTTTGGTCTCGTCATCAGATCTGCAGCCGTATGTCTTGGACACTTGGGTGAAGAGCGAAGCACAGTTGTCAACTGATCACCACCTGGTGGTGAGTTGGATCAGACGGTGAACCCAAACCTATAGTGATGGTCAGCCCTGAAAAATCTTGGCTGTCTTTGCTGACATGCCTCTTCAATGCCGCATGGAGATTGGGAACAGTGCCTGTGGATTGGCAGATGGGATGGTGATTCCCATATTTAAAAAAGGGCACTGAAAGTTTGAATTACCAGGGTATAACACTGCTTAGCCTCCCCGGAAAAACCTATGTCAGGGTGCTGGAAGGGAGGGTCCAGCCAATTGTCAAACCATAGATAACCGAAGGAGAGTTGTGTTTGTATTCTTTTAATTTACGAGTCAATTTACGCTATGACCATCACTGATGGTCATGAGATGTGGGCAGTGACGGAAAGTGTGAGATTGTTAATAAACATGGCTGAAATGGGTTTCCTCTGTCAGTTGGCCAGGCTCATCCTGATAGAAAGGGTAAGGAGCTCTGACATCTGGAAGGAGCTCAGAGTAGATCTGCTTCTCCCCTGGTCAAAAGGAATCAGTTGATTTGGTTTGGGCACCTTTTATGAATCCTCCTGGCTTGTCTCCTATTGGTGGTTTTCTGGGCACATTCAACTGTTAGGAGGTCCCTTGGGTAGACTCAGAGCACACTGGAGTGACTACACATCTAATCTGGCCTGGAAAAATTACACATGGTCCCCAAGTAGGAACTGGGAAGCACAGCTGGTAAACGGGACTGGACTATCTCACTTAATGTGCTGCCACCGTGACTCTACTCCAGATAAGCGGCATAAAATGGATGGATGGATAAATAGACATAATCAACTACCTAAAAGGGGTAGTTATTTCATTTATCAATCATTTACTAAGTGTTGTTGGCACTGACAAATTAGCCACCAGCTAACTTGGTGAGGTGTATGACTTGTGTGCAGCTTCATTATTCCCCTGTTCTGTTTTACCTAGCTACCTAACTTTGTTAACCCTTGACTCTAGATATGTCCCACTAACAGGGAGTGAAGTAAAAATAGCAAGGTGATATTTTTTGGTCATTTGATAGTGAAAAGCATGATACCTTTGGCTTTGGCTTTGGGAGGAACAACATCAGTCTCATCTGTCCTAGAAGCTGATTGGACTGAAAGAGATACAAAGAATTTAATCACTTTTAGGCAATTACACAATCACAGTAATCTATTTGATTTATAAATTAAGGGGAAACATTAACCATATGTGTTGTTGACATTGACAGTTACATCCCCTTTCACATCAACACCAGTAAACTGAGGTGTGTTGACAACACCTCCAGTCTGGGCAGTGATGGTCGTGTTTCCAGTTTCCCTTTGGGTTATAGCTGAAAGAGAAAAAACAAATGATCAGGAGCCAGGAGCCACAACTCAATTTCCTTTTGCCAATACCTGACCTTATATAGGGGGTTCGGAAATTCTTTTTTTTCATACATGATTTAACAAAATGTGAAAGATCAAGTAAAAGGAAAGCTTGGTAAACAATTAGGACACATAGGACTGACACACATTTTAGTTCAAACTGACTAGATAACAGTGTTTGGATTTTTCTTGACCTACAGAACTATGAAGGTGAAATTGTTTAATATGTTCAAAGGAGTACAAGTTAAAATCCAAAATGTAATCAGAGTAGAAAACCTGTTCACTTTCTGTCTTTACTGTCAGATTCATTTGAAAGCAGCCTCTGGTAGGGTCACCCAAGGCCAAGATGAGGGAGACCAGACCCCTCTCCTGGATCCGAGGTTCAGAGGTGGGTGATGGCCTGTTGGGTGGACCCTACACCGATAGAGCTCAGTCAGACTCAGTCTGAGGTATTGAAAAGTGGTGATTTGTTGGGCAATCATTCACAAGATTGGATGTAGGGTTTGGTGAACTGTCAGAAGGGCAGTAGAGAAAGGCTGGGGCCTTGTTATACTGAGCCTGGGTTATTAAAACTGATTCTAAGGATGTGGAAAATCTACCATCCTTGATGGGGAATAAATCGGTGTGATAGTTGGAGCAGTACCAACTAGATAAACTGTGGTTGAGCTTATATCTTTGCACAGCACTGATTCTGGAACCAACCTTCTTGATAAGGGATGAACTCAGGGTTAAGTTCATCCCTGAGTTCATTGGGGAGGATGATCTCAGAGATGAGGCCTTAGTTTTCTTTTGGAGCATGAACATGAAATTCAAGTTGACCTTGTTCAAATCCAGCTCAGCTGCTCTGAGTTTTGGCCAGAAGGTTGTGTATGCCTGTGACAGCAGCAGTCAAAACCCTTACTGGTGGATACCAGTGATCAAGAAGACTGTTAAGCTAAAGAAGTCATTTCTGGCTTGTTGGGCAATGATAGACCAGGTATCTGGAAGTCAGAAGAACTACAGATTCTGTTGTCATAGAAATAGAACCTCAGATGTGGGTAGAGTTATATTGAGGGAATGGATAATGACTTTTAGCTGGCCCAAAAGAGGTTCAGGCAAACAGTTAGATGACTCAGGAGGGGGAGGAGGGGCTAAGCCTAGGCTCATTAGGGGAGGAAAACTGCTGACCTTAAAAGAAGAAAATATCAAATTCTGGAAGGAACACTTTAATGCACTCCTGAACGCGAGTTACATGTCCTCTATAGAGGTTGAAGACTCAGGGGAGGCCTTCTCCAAGTCTCTGGCAGATGTCACCGGGGTAGTCAAAAAAGCTCCCCCACTGCAAGGTACCAGGGTAGACAAGACTGGACATTGTTGGGCCATCTTGGTTGGCATCCCTTTTAACCGATGAATGCATATTTGGCACTTCTATAAAAGTGTGACAGAAGGTGTGCTCCGCCCATCGGGGTGTCACATTGCTCAGCCTCCCTGGGAAAGCTTATGCCAGGGTGCCTGATAGAAAACTCCAGCCATTTGTCAAACCTCATATGCTGGAGGAACAACACAGTTTCCACTTTGGTGAAGGAGTAGTGAACCAGGGAGTTTCACCATCCACTGTTGATTTTGAGGAGGGCTCATGACTGTGTCCCCTGAGGTATTCTGTGGGGGGTAGTGCAAAGATATGGGGTATCAGGGTTGTTACTACAAACCTGTCAGTCACTGTTAAAGCAGGATGTCTGCAATCTTGTCAGGCAGTCAAATGAATTATCAATGGTTGATGGGTTCTAATAGGTTTGTGCCTTCCAAAGTATTCGTTTGTGATTTCCAGGGATAGAGTCTCAAGGCATAGCTGAGGTGTGAAGAGCGTCCATTTCTTTTTTGCAAGACCATGGCCCCCAGGGGTCACTGGAGAAGTTTGGGCTGAGTGTAAAATTGTAGGGATGAGGGTCAGCCCCTCCAAAGCCCCTCTTAAACAGAGATCCTGCTATGATGCCATTAAGAAGATGCCTCGTGTGCCTGTTTACACTGAACAGAACAAAGCCAGCACAATGCTGCCCAGCTGGCGTTCTGGAATCAGAGGAGTGATGTGTGACTACCTACACTACCAGCAAAAAGGTGGAACAACAATGCCCCCCCCCATTCCATGTATATACATTTGATACAGAACAGTGAGGCAGAATAAAAGCACAACATTCCCGCCTTGAACAGGCTGTGCAAAAGGGGCTGAAGTCTCAAGCCCTGCCATGATATACTACTTGATTTTAAAAAATATATAATCATGAGAGGGGTATTAAAACGGAAGAATGGCATTGAATATGTTACCATAATTTAAAACATTGTTAAAAAATGCCAGGGTCTATATACATGGTGCCATAAAGAACAGCACAAGCAGCACACTGACAGTTCGGTAAATTCCCTGACCTTGAAATTCTGCATGTGTGGTATTTTGGTGCAGAGCAATGCAAGCAAAAAGCAAACCAATGAGGAAATGATGCTTGAATAAAATTTAAATGAACCATTTTAAGTAGTGACTCCGCAGCTAGTGGATGTGTTTATGTTGGCATAATATGCTTAAGTTTATTGTGTTTAAAGCAGAAACATCAGCAAATCAGTCTGCATTTATCTGTATTTGAATAAGTGTCTAGCAGTATCTGTTGTCCTCAGCTGCTTATACCGTATGTGTTAAGCTTGCAGTCATCTGAAGGCAGCAGGATACAAACGTTGATAAATCAGCAGGCTCTAAATTCAGAAGTTTTTTGTGCCAGACCATGACTCTCCACTGACACCAGGCTGCTACAAAGTAACCCCATGTAATAAGTTATTTAACAACAAGTTAAATAAAGAAACACACCATCTGCCTCTGGCTAAGGGTTTGTGATGCTGTATGTTCAGGTCATGTTGCTCTAAACTAACTAGACAGTAACATAAGCCTCTTTTTTTAATGAGCTACAGTCATGCATCACTGTACTGGCAAGGCTGTGTCAGCGCAATGAGACTATTGATATGACTTGCTAAGGGTTTATTAATCGCCCTGCCCTCCAGTTTATTCCGCTTCACCCTGCCCTTTTCCCCTTTGCTCTGCTGCATGTACATGCTCCAAGAGATGCAGACATTTTGGGCTTGTCGTTGCCCTTGTTGTGTTAAAACAGGGCCCTTGGTTTCCTTTCCATTTCACTGTAAATTTAACCGGCTTAGTTTCATTATCTCCTCAATCAGAAACCGGGAGGCGAAGGTGAAGTATCTTAGCTTGTGATGGAGCAACAGATGGACATTTTTCAGCCTTTTGTCCATCAAGAGTGAATAGAACTTGAAATATGAAAATGTAGAATTTGGCTCCTGCTTCACATTTCTTTGCAGAATAAATTGTGGACCAGTAGAAAATAGTGAAAAAAAAAGCTACCGGGAAATACAGTTAAACTACTTTTACTTTTAGATACAAAGGTATTGGGGTGTGTTTTCTCCCCCTCTATACATACAGTCATACAGCAGGTGGATAAAAGGCTGAAAACACTTTCCGATATATTGCACCTCAATACCGATGCATTAAAATTCTGAATCTCTCTGTCACTCTCTAAAAAAAGAAAGAAAGAAAAAGAAAAAAGAACTTTTTTTCCTCCTTTCAGACCTGCAGAGGAAATGGGGGTTAGTGCTGTAGAACGATCAACTTTTGACTGCGTTTTAACCACAGAGAGGAAACTTGCTGCTGAGGAAATCTTCCACTACCTGATCAGTGAATAAGGCGCAGCCACCTTACTTAATAGTGTTCAGCTTTTGGTGTGTGGACTCAGTTATATGGTGATTTTGTGTTGTTGTTTTTTTTAAATCACTACCTTCTTTGCTATTGTAGCTGTGTCTTGTAGCTAATATGAAAAGCTCTTTCCTTTTCTACAAACTCCAGGAATAAAATCATTTTTAACTGAATTGAGTAAATGACAATAAACTGTTACTTTACAAATGATATAAATATAAATAATGTGTAGGTGTCTGTTTCATGTATTGTTCTAGAAATCAATATAGGTGATTTAATCTCCGGTCACTTTATTCTCGCTCCGCCCTGAACCCAGGAAACAGTGGTGAAAGCACTGGCACAAACTCAAACTCATAATGTTTTGGATCCCTTCTTTCACTGCACACTCAGTAGAGAACCACGTGAGGTAGCAGGAAGTATTTCAGCTATGTGTTCTCATTCATATCACTCATCACATTAACTCGTCAGTACAGGCTAAAGGTGTCTACATCTCTTTTTTCCCCAGTTTAACAGAAAACAAAATACTCTTAGAGACTATATTTAATTAATGTCATTTAATTTCCACTTGTTCTGGACTTTTCAGGCTTCATATTAGTTTCAGATAAACTTTAGAAAATCCCTTGATCAAAAAGTTTGGGTCAAGACAACTGTCTTACAGTTGCTAATAAGAGGCTAAACATTTGTTTTCCTCTCTGCTTCAGACCGAGCTTTACTTTGACCGTTTTTCTCAGTGTTTTGAAGCCATATGAAGGCCATAAACAGTGATACATAATAAGTAAAGAAAAAGCTACCATCTTACCAGTCTGTGATGGCGGTGGATCCTCAGCCCGGCCAGTCGTCGGCCGGTTGCCCATTCTGAATCCCTTTACTCGACTTCCCTGACTCCAGAGGTAAAGAATAGACACTACACAGAAAATAATACAAGTAATTTTATATCACGAATCTACTTCCTGCTTTTCAAGACCCACTTTCAGTTTCCTATAGTCGCAGTTAATATTAGCGATAGGAAAAAGAGAACATCGCTGCGGTGTAGTTAATATTAACTGCAGGGTTCATGTACACGAAGATGACATTGAAATCAAAGTGCAGAAGGTGCTTCCTTGTCTTTTAAATTCAGCTGCTGCTGGTATTTGCCTTCGATCACGTGAGGTAGCAGGAAGTATTTCAGCTATGTGTTCTCATTCATATCACTCATCACATTAACTTGTCAGTACAGGCTTCAGGTGTCTGCATCTCTTTTTTTCCCCAGTTTAACAGAAAACAAAATACTCTTAGAGAGTAAGGGTGGAATGTTGAGGCTTCAAATTAGCTTCAGATAAACTTTAGACCATGGTTTTTCACACAGAATGAGTGACTGTTCATCTTGTCCCACTTTGCAAGTGTTATGAGTCATATGTGTTTTGATATGGCAGATGTCTCTTTCCTCCCCTCAGTGTGTGTGTGTGTGTGTGTGTGTTTTGGTGATGATTAAGGTCGAACCCCGAGACTCGAGGGGATCGCTGCCTCTGGACCGGACCAGTGGACGACAGCGTTTTTTTTAAAACCTCAGCTGACAAGTTCTCCCACCTCTCTTTAAGGTTCCATGTGAATATTTAATGGTTCCTGTTAGTTTGTATAACATTCATTATCATTATTTATTTTTTGTGAATACCTTCCTGTAAACATATAAACATGGAGCAACCATCTTTTTTGTGCATATAAATTAACCCATTCATGTGAATTAAAATACATTATTTTTTTGCATACTAACATAATTATCTAAAACATGGTAACCATTTTCATCATAATTTGTCATTTGCCAGGTGATATAAATGTGCATAAATGCAATTTAATTTTGAGGAACCAGTGCCCTCCTCCACATGATAAACCCAACCTGGAATCAGGGGCACAGAGTTACATTAAATAACCACCAAATAAAGTGAAGGCAAAGAACGGAAATAGTGTTTATGAGAGAAGTGGCATCGTTGTGGTTGTTACTGTTGGTGTGTTTATGTCTTTAAGTTCTAAGGCTTGGCAGCAGACTGTGCTGAAAAAGAAGTGAGTGGACACAGTGAGTGCTGTTAGAGCGACATCTGCCGCTGAAATGGACGTAGTGCAGTCAAATGAGGCAGGTGCCTCTGGGGGGGGGTCCACCCTCTGGGGGCCCTTCTTCTGCGTCATCATGGTAAACATTTGGCCCTTTGCTCTCTCTGAATGCAGTGAGAGAGGAAAGCGACAGAGTGAGATCAGATGGAAACAGAACAAAAGAAGGGTCCATTAAACCTTGGATACCTTGAACCATGTCCATCCAGGGACATGGTTCCAATGACTGGAGGAACTTCAACAATGGTCCAAAGGCCGTAAATGGGAAAAACAAATCAAATTTCAATAAAAAGTGACATTTTTGCATAGATTGAGAAAAAAAAACTATCACAAAGTTTAATCACTAGCTGGCTCGCAACGTGAGGCCAGGCTAACATCAACTACACATTAGCTAGCTAAATTAACCTTCAAGGTGTCTTTCATGCAGGCACAGTTTCCTACATTATCATGCTGCTTTCTTTAAAGTTTATTAAAAATGTATATTAACTATATGTGTTTTGTACCCAGCTAAATGTGTAACAAATTAGTTGGTGGTTAACTTTAAAAATTTATTGTTAGATAGCTAAACTCAGTGATAGCTGGCGAGTTATTGATACTGCTTGGAAGGCTTTGCTAATTGGTTGTGTATCACTCAGATGCTGTCAAAACCTAAATTACATTATGACTCTCTTTTTCACCATGTCAACTGATTCCACGGATTGAAAAAATTATTGTTACAAGAGATGTTTCCACAAGCTGCGAATCATCAGAGCAGTAATACTTTCACGCTACCTACCTAGCTATCGGTAGCACATTTGCCTGCATAGAAAGCATAACGTAAAAATCAACCTAACTATGGTGTATTTATTGACTATGGTTATATACACTTACAACAGTCCTGGCCTTGTTTCTCCTCCTGTCAGTGACACATCATAAGTATGACAGTTACATGTAGCTAGCCAACTGTTTTATCTAACGGTATCCAGCTGTCATATTGTAGCTGGGGGCGGCACTTTCAGGGAGCGGTTTGGGGGAGTGGCGGGGTACTGTATAGTGCCTTTATATGAGGTGTGCAAAAAATTGCCTAGCTCTCCTTTCCTGACCAATACGTATTAGATGACGGATGGATGTGCATTGACAGAAATGTGTGAAAACTCAGCCCAGACTGGGAAATTTTTAAGTGGTAGATCAACAAAGGTTGGACAAAAAAAGACAGATGTAGTTGTGAGGCAAATGAAGGGGGGGGGGGGTCTCTCCTTCTCTACTGCCTTTGTTATTTTACCTGCAGATGTGAAAGAAAGATGTAAACTAACAGTAAGTCCTGAATGAGGTTAATACCACTCGCTCTCTCTCAAACTGACTGGACTGAAACAAAGCTCCATCTGCTCAAGGCAAAGCAGTCGGGTCGAGCTGCGACCGGACGCGAACACCCTCTTCTACACAGAAACGAATGAGGTCCGACAGACGGGGGTTCGGGTCCCGATAAGCTGGGGCAAAACCATGATGTCACACACTCTCTACTGATGGATGAGACCATGAACTCTCTCTCCCTCTCACACCCACACACACACAGCAGTGCAAACATAGCGGCCTGGCTGCCTTGTGTGCGGTTATAAAAAGGCTGACATTGTTTGGACTGTAACCGGACCCCTGCAGGCAGCAGGATGAGCTGCTCGGGACCGACACGACTATACTTAGACCTTTTGTTGCGCTGACAACTGTGTCCGCCATCGCACTGACGACATGTGGAAGGTCAAGCGTGAGTTTGCCCGCATGCCTCTGTGTTTTTCACTCGGGGAAACTAACCTGCCGTTTTAGTTTGTAAAACTGACTGTTTGAAGGTTTGCTCTGTCCAGATGCAGCAATGAGGTGCACGTAACTGTCTCTGAATATAAGAATCTTTAGGGTTATGAAATCTTTTGGATGGATGGATCCCATGGTTCCCTCTGCTTAATGTCTCTTTTTGACTTTATACAAGATAAACATCATGTTCTTCACATATGCTCAGTTTTTAAGCTGGTCTACATTTTAAGGTCTCAACAAACAAACAAGCAAACACTAATCTTCAGTGATAATTAACACATGAATGATAAGGAAACACTGGGAGGATGAATAATCCTTTAGAGGGCAAGTATACTTACATTCTAATCAAGATGGCAAAAACTTATTTCTCTAGGTCGATACTCAATTACCTACTTTTTGAGCGATAATTGGTTTAACTTTGCTTACATTACAATTTTCCAGGCACAATATATTTCTAAATATTTTTTCAGGATTGACTCATCAATTCTTCAAAGCAAAAGCGTAACTAAACAATCTGTCAGAGTTTACATTATGCATATAAGACAATGAGGTGAAGGAAGTGACTTTTGATCTATGATATGCTTAACATTTTGCTTTTTTTGCAGCTCCAGTTGCGTTTCCTATGGAGACAAGGTACCGGCCGATTTTAGAGGTGATTACACTGCGATGCGGTGCGAGTTGGCAAATCCTTGGTAGCATAGCAAGCTGAAACTTGTCACATTCTCTCTGAGAGGACAGTGACTACTTCACCGCACATTGCAGTAAATTTCCAGTTCAATTAAAAATGAGAGGATGGAAATAAATCGACTGTTTCTAACTCACTAATTTAGACGGGGGGGGGGGCTTCCTTCCCTGCTTACCTCCTCTGAAATTTCCACCGAAATTTGCTTCTGCACTGCATCTTTTCTCATCATTATAAAGTCTCACTACGATATTGCAAATATTATTTTCATTGTATCTGTGGAATCTGTATAGTTTCATTATATTTCTTGACTCTGTATAGTTTCATTATATTTCTTGACAATAGATGGGCTCAAAGCAAAACAGATTATGATCGTTTTCACCAGGACTGTGTTCTTTAGCCACAAATGAAAATGTATGACATCAGAATAATTTAGCCAAGGAGATCATTCTGGTCAAAAGAGAGAAACTTAAAGGAAAATTTGTGCTTGTCACACGAGAAATAAAATACTTTACCACCTGTTGGCAAAACGGTTTCCCTTTAAGATCGATTTAGATGTTGTTCCAGCCCACAGTCCCCTTCTAGGGGATGGAGATTTCTCAGTTGTCTTGGATTACAGGTGGTCAAACTTCCATTTTTCTGAGCCATTAAAGGATTTCTTTTCCAGCCTAGAGGTTCCTTCTTGAGAAGATTGGTTCATTTGGAAGATTGTGTGATATAATGAAAAGCTCCAGAGCAGCTACTGAAAGGACCCCGTGGTCAGATTGTTTTGTCAACTGCTGTTGGCTAAAAATGAACTTTCAACTATAACTTTAAAGACAACATCGATGAGACATCCCTTAAGCCCTCAGAGAAATAGAAATGTAAGCATTCACAGCTCCGTCTGCTGGTGAAAATCATGTTATATTAATTGAAAGCTCTAAAAAAAATGTTTTTCCATCGTGGCTTCTGAGAAATGAACTTTCAGGCTCTGTCCCTCCACCTATTTTCACCTTCTGACCTGGGTTGCCAAAGCCACACATTTTCAAATCAGATGCAACAACAGCCCAAAGTATCTCTTCTGTTTTGTAGATTTGAACAGATAATTTAATAATTTTTTAGAGCTAAGAGATCTTGACAAGACAAAGATCTAACTCTGCATGACTAAGCTGGTCTTGATCCTTTCTTATGTACGTAAAAACAGCTAAAATGATTGACAATTTAAACACTGTTGAAACCCAGTGGCATCATTCTGACTCACAGCTCTTCCATGTGCATCCAGAGTTTGGTTCCCCCCGACCCCATGTCCCAGTTCCACCTGAAGAGAGGGTCCCCTGAGGAGGAGTTTCCTGACCTCTGTAGGAACTCTACCTGGATGGGACGGATCCTCACACCAGCCATGTACCGCCGACAGTTTGACCGCTGCACCCACAGCGGAGTCATCTTTGATGATGTGATCCGCCCGGGCCTGGAGGAACCAGGTGACGCCACGGTGTCAAATATATTTTCCTTAAATTTAGGGACATTGTGAAGGATGGTCAGTGTTGATCTATGGATTTGCTACATCAGTCTACACTGTTTGTGTATGAAGGTGACTGGTCGGGTCCTGTATCTGTGGGATGTGTTGCGGGCGACGCCCAGTCCTACATTCTGTTCTGTGACTTCTTTGACCGAGTCATCGAGGCATATCACGAACACAAGGTCACCAGCCAGACGCCAGAGAGCGACTTCAACTACGATAACCTGAAGGTAGCTGGTCATCTGGGATGATGACACCCTGCTGGGAAAACTTTCTGGATTTCCCCGAGTGACATTTGATCAATCTAACGCACCTTGATGTGTGTGTGTGTGTGTGTGTGTGTGTGTGTGCAGGGGGGGGATGACTTGGACCGGTCATATGCTGTACGCTGTGAGGTGAGCGTTGTTCGAGGTATCGACGACTTCTCCTTCCCGACGCACTGCAGCCGAGGAGAGCGCAGGCAGCTCCTCACACTGGCCAGGAAAGGTACTGCGTCTCCATGTGTCAGCGTATATTTGATTCTCAGCACCCTGATTCTATACCAGCAGGTTCAGACAGGCCGCTGGCTCTAATCTCTGATCTCTCTTAATTACAGTGCAAAATGAGGGGTTTAGTTTAAGTTAAGAAATTTGCAAAGGGACAATTTTGTTTGTCCACATGAAGGTCATTTGTGTGAAGACCTGAGAGGATGCGAACAAGGTGGTCTGAGATCGGTTTCATGCAGTCATTGACATTGAGGCTTGACCTGACACAAGTGGACTCTGGATCAAAACAAAAATGTGGAATGTGAAAGGCGACCAGCCGGGGTCGGTACAACAAACCCGGTGTGAAAATGGCCTCAGAGTGGGCCCTCTACCGGCTTCTGTGAAGCAACTGCCCAGAGTTCTCTCTCTTTCTCAGCTCTGCAGCGGCTGGAGGAGGAGCTGCCGGGTCGACTCCTTTTGCTGGAGAAGCTGAACCAGGAGCAGCAGAGGGAGCTGAACCTGAGTCCTCCGTCTTCCTCCCAGCTCCGTATCGGCTTGGCCCGTGACTGGCCTGACGCCAGGGCTGTCTGGTCAGTCTGCAACGGTGTGCAACAGTCTGGTTTGTTGTTTGTACAGAGAAAGGGTGTAGCTCAGGTCATGCAGCAGATCAGCCATTAACCGTAAGGTTGGTGGCTTGATTTGCCAGCTCCATCTGTCCACAAGTCAAACTGTTCTTAGAAAGGACAAGGAATCATAAATTGCTCCAGATGTGTGTGCATGTGGGGGGAAAAAATGAAGGGGGTTTGGATAAAGCATCTTCCACAAATGCAAAAACACCATAAATTTAGAGCTATAGGTGGAACCTATGATGCCGGTGATTCAAATCCAACTGTCACGTGTTGTCCCATGATTCCTTTATGAAGGGCAAGTGAAGATGGCAACCTCGTGGTCTGGCTCAACATCGAAGACCACCTCAGACTGGTGTCCACACGAGACGACGCCAACATCGCAGAGGCGTTTAAATGCATCTGCATCAACCTGCAGAAGGTCAGCGATGGGTCTGGGTCTCGGGAAGGTCCAGCTTCTCATTGAGTTTTGTTTTGTTTGTAAATCAAAATAACAATGGAAATCAACATTTTCATTCACAAATATTCGCAAATTTCTTGAATCTGCATGGATTTTATCCACACCTCTTGATTTCTAACCATGAACAATTACCCTATACACTCATCGAGCACTTTCTTAGGTACACCTCATGCAGGTATCCAATCGGTCAATCATATGGCAGCAGTACAGTTCAATAAATCCTGCAGATACAGGATTTACAGGGTACAGGGTATGTCAGGAGCTTCCGTCATGTTCTCATCAAACGTCAGAATGAGGGAAAATGTGATTCCAATGACTGACCGTGACAGGATTGTTGGTGCCAGGTTGTGGCTGATGGTGGTGTAATGGTGTGAGGAATGTTCTCCTGGCACTTTGGTCTCCTAGATACCAGTCAGTCATGGTTTGAACAACACAGCCTGTCTGGGTATTGTTGGTGACCATGGCCACAGTTCACCATTTTCTAATGGCTACTTCCTGCAGGATAATGATCCAGGTCACAAAGAAAAGCCTTAAACTGGTTTCATGATCATGACAACGGGTTCAGTGAACTTCAGTGCCACTTTTGGGATCTGGTAGAACAGGAGACTGGCAGCATGAATGTGCAGTTGATAAATGATATATGGGCCCTGCACATATGTTTAACATTTACCATCAGCCAGTATATCACTGTCACCTTTAGGATATACTTTTCCTGGTATTTAAAAATGGAACTTGCTTGTGATTGTCATTGGTTGTCAGCCAGTCAGCAAAGTTCAGTGCTGAAAACGCGATACAAATAGTTCTAGGGCCCTTAAAAAGTACTACCTCATACACAGGGATTGTTTTTGGCATAGGATATCTGTCCCACCCCCAAAAAACCATAAAGGTTCCTTCAGGGGAAAAAGGAGTTTGCAAGTTTATGAAAACCTTCCTGCAGCACAGCCATCACAGCCTTTGATCCTCAGAAGTCTCTGGCTATTTTTGCCTCCTTTTTCTGTGTTTCCAGCTGGAGGTGTACTACAGGGAGCTCAGACACTCATTCATCTGGAAGCAGCAGCTGGGATGGGTGACGAGCTCTCCGGCCAATGTCGGCACGGGACTGAGGATCAGCGTCCACCTCAAACTGCAGCACCTTCCCAAAAACAGACGACTCCAGGACATCCTGAAGAGGCTGAGGATCCGCATGGACGAAACCGGTACATAGTGGGGGCCATCTGTCCACGGAACCTCCGGCCAGCATGTGCTCCTTGTTCCGGTTCTGGGTTAGACGTTGAAAAATTATGGCCAGTAAGTTACTGTCCAGATATTGATTCAGGGTTTCATGTGGCGCATCCACCAATTCCAGGTGAAATTATTACAGTTTTATGAAATATAATATAAAATCTTATTAACGTTTCAGGAAAATAGCCAGTGGTGCTACATCACACTGACAAGACCAGGTTCATTTAATGAATGAGGTGATTGTCTAAAGTGCCATCTAGTAACTACAGGAAACTGATACCGAGATCTGATGTGTCAGGATCTGTATCGTAGAAAAGCAGCTGAATTGTTTTTTGCATCAGGTCATGGGGATTGGCTGAGGTGGCATTGAACAGACCACACTGACCCAATTCATGACGTGACCTTGTGCTCGAGGACGTTGTGATGGAAATTTTTAAATGTCCTCTGTCCCCTATATACACACAAACACATACGTATATATGTTTGTGTATATAAAGATACACACACACACACACACACACATATACACACACACAGATATACATATAAATATATATATAAATATAAATATATATATTTTTTTAATTTTTTTAATTTCCCAGAATCCCCTGTGCTATATCTCGTGAGCAACGTGGCGACTTTCGGCGTGAGCGAGGTGGGACTGACCCAGCTGGTGGTGGACGGGGTCAAGCTGCTTGTTGCCATGGAGAAGAGGCTGGAGGCCGGCAGAGACATCGACGAGCTCGTTCCCACGCAGAAGTAGATCTGGGTGACAAGCGGCTGGGATGAGGGGGAGGGCCGATGGACCAACCAATGGGATGGAAGTATCTGACCCGGTCCATCGCACGACCGAACAGTATCTGTACTTTTAACAACCGGCGTTTCAACCTTTTCTTCATCTGGCCTGTTTAACTTCCCATGACTGGGGCATAGGTGATGAATCAAAAGTAGGACATTTATTGACATTCAGTTAGATTGTTTGGCGATTATATGATCATATCATGTTATTGCTTTACAGATCTGTTTCTCTGTTGTTAATTGTTTCAAACTTTTTTTGTGAAGTCTATAATTCACCTGAGTCATGTTTTTATCTAATGTGAATAAATTTGGTTTAGTAGATGAACAGACTTCATTACACTGCCTTCATTCTGATTATTTTATGAGTGATTTTATTTTATATATATTTGCTGTGTTATGACATTTATCAATATTGGAATATATTGTAATTGCACTTGATACTATTTTTAAAAATTTTGAAAAGCCCTATTAGTAGCAAAAACTTACATATAGCATGTTTAAGATGGACAGGCTTATAGCACTTTGTTCCTTTAACCAAGAAAAACGAAACCCATCGATGCCTCCGCTGTTCGCATGACCATGACCCAAGCAGGAGATATCGTAGCCATCAGAATTGGCTGACATGCCCGACTGAGAATTAGAATGAGAGGGCTGAAGGGAGCAGTTCTTCCAGCCCAGCGGCTTGCAGTTATAATCCGAGTGATATGGCGTGAATGTGGCAAAGGTTTATGAGATTTCTTGGGTGTATGGTGATTGGGTACAAACGTTTTTTTTACTTCATGGTTTTCCAACCTTGTCCCATCTCCTATAAACAGAAAGTTGTTGGGTTTTTTTGTTTTTTTAATATAACCATTACCCCAGTCTTACCTTAACTCAACAACCTCAAGTATACTTCAGCTTGGTGGCTTCAGGGGCATTTATTTCACGGACTTCATGCTAAATTTTCTGCCGAGGGTTTGGTGACTGGTTCATAGATGCCATCCAGCTGTGGTGTGGCCCAGGGTTCCGTCACAAAACTCTGGCCTCTTGTGCATACGCCTGCTAGATCCTACTCCTGGATTCACCTCCCTAGGGGGTAAAACTGAAAGCAGAAAATAGTTAGTATTTGC
Organism: Istiophorus platypterus; assembly: GCA_016859345.1. Lineage (NCBI taxonomy): Eukaryota > Metazoa > Chordata > Actinopteri > Istiophoriformes > Istiophoridae > Istiophorus > Istiophorus platypterus. The sequence goes on along the minus strand of CM029114.1, from coordinate 1,365,799 downwards.
ACAAGTAACATTATATTACACATATGAGAAATTGTGTAAAGTGAGTATGAGTCTAGACCTTTTATTATTAAAAAAACACCACTTGGACTTGGAATTTCTTCAGTCAAGCCTTCTTGAAGATTGAAAACCCCTCAGTTGCCACCAGGGAACAGCTATTGTAGAATTAGTCAACTGAGACACATCCTCAGTGGATGTTCAGAGAAGTGACAGAACCATTTTTCCAAAACAGTGGTAGTTGCATCCTACAGTAGCATCTTAACAGCTGTGGTCACAAAAAGATACACGGTGAGAAACTTTTAATTCGGTGGTTTTTATTTAAAATGGATCTATCATGGCTACACTGGCTACTTTCCCGTGGGTGACGAGCCTCGACGGATCAGGGGCAGTCGCCAGGCACAAGCTGCTGTCTGGAAGCTGAGGTGAAGGCTATTTTCAAGTAAGAGGCTCAGGTTTGTGCACAGTCTCCCCCATGGGATGAGGGCAGCATCGGTTTCAAACTCTGCATTTTTCGACCTCTCTGGTCCTTGTCAGACAAGGACCTTTGCATTTGCATTGGTTCTTCCTCCTCCTGATTTTAAGTGCTACAGCATACGGTACAAATCGCTCTCAGGTTTCAGTAATGAGTGGGAACCATTGCACAGTGAAGTGGGGCTAGTTAGTGGCTCTGTTGATATACAGCCAAAGATTAGCGGTAAAATAATAGAAAAAGATACCAAAAAACCTAAAACTGAAAGTGAAACCACTCACTTCTCTTTTCCTCTGACACAGCCAAATGTATAGGAAATATAAAGCAGTACATTCGGAAGGCATTAAGTGATGGAACAGGTACAGGTTTGAGTTAATCTACCAGGAAACAGCAGTAAAAAGGCTTGAAGCATGGGGTTCGTTTCTGTATGTCCTATATTATTTTTCTCGTCAACAAATCCCATGTGCAAACTCAAACCAACAACGAATGCCTCCTGTTAACAAGCGCTGTGTGTGTGTGCGTGAATGTGTGTGTGCGTCCGTGTATCATTATTTCTCTGAGCCAAAGAGCATCATTGTTTCCAAATGTGGATCAATCCACCTCTGAAAATAGTCCCCAACAAAATGCACCAGGGCTGCAACCAATAATTATTCTCACCATCCATTAATCGATTAATTGTTTTGTCTGTATAACACCAGCAAATAGTGGAATAAGGCCATTTTAATTTCCCAAAGACCAAGGTAACGTCTTTAAATGTCTTGTTTTGACTGACCAACAGTTGGAAATTCAAAGTTTTTTCTCTTTACTATCACATGACTAGAAAAGCATCAAATCCATATAGGTGTCATTCTTGAAACGGCAAATATCTCAATCAATTTAACTACATTTATGTAGCACCTTTCACACAAGTAGAAAATTTGACAATATTCAATTATCAAAAAAGGTTGCCAATTCATTTTCTGTTGATTGGACAATTTCCTCCCGTTTGTTTGATGACAAACCGGTGACCAGCTGTTTTAGGAAGTTACCAAGCTTTTCTATTTAGTGATCCATAAATTTGTGAGGTGTTTCCTAAAGGTTTAGATGTTCAGTAGGAACCAAAGGGCTCGGAGTTTAAGTCTGGACTCACCCGTTGTTGATTCAGCTCTACACATCTGAGATTTGATTTATGACAGAAAAATATAGGATAACAACAGACTGATCCTTTAAGTTTGAACAAGGGACATGTGAAGTGAAACAAGAATTGCTTCGCTGAGCTTGAAGTGCAGTGAAAGTCGCAGTGGTGTCGTTATGGTTTATGCTCCATTCAACGGCAACATAAACACGACCACATATTCATCAAGAAAACAAAACAAAACAAAACAGTGACTCAACTTACTGTTGAAAAGCGTTGAAAAACGTCAGATTTTCAGTGCTGGAAAACAAATAAAGAATGTAGACAGTGTGGACAAAACAAAAACAGACTCTGTACACAAACCAAGTCCAGACACTGTACCTGCGCATATCCACCTGGACAGGTGTTATTTCATACAGCAATAATAAGAAATAAGTCGGCCAAAAAATAATAAACGTAGCACATTCTATTCTGTCAGCTGTAAATGTGGAAAAAGGATTTACGGTACGTTACGGTTTGTGTTTGAACCGATCAGAAAAGGTTTGCTGGGCACGGGAATAATTATCAACGCTCCAATATTATTGCAATAGTATTAACATCAGCCAGCAGGGAAAGGGAGGGGGGGCTACTTCAGGAGGTCAGAGGTCACAGACATCACATGTCCTCAGTTATACAACCAACACTGAGTCAATGTCCTCGCAACCCTGATTTGCTACCCCTGCTGCAAACTTGTGCAACCTACGGCATCAGGACTAAAACCAAGAACAGACGTGTGAATCTGCCGCCAAACGTCACCGTTGCTTGCTGGAATCAATCGGTGATGGGGCAACCATTAAAATCAGGAGCGAAAACCGAATGCATGTTGTTTCACTAAGCACATCCAAGTCAGACAGAATGAGTGAAAAGCCACTGAACCACCGAGTAAAGCAGCACGCTATGTTAGCATTAGCTAGAAGGAAACCTGCCTCATACCTATTTACTTTTGTGCTCATGAGCTTTAAGGCGTATCATCTTCAGAGTTCATCCTCAAAGCTAACTGTATAGATGCTAGCTAGCTAGAAACATGAACACCGGTGGCATGTGTTTGGACCGTCTATATATTGTTTGTGCTAAAGCTCCAACTCCGATCTCAAAATTCACCAGGAGCTGCTTTAGTTCACCCTCAGTTTTTTCTGCTCCTTTTCTTGCCTCATACATTCATGAACTGGATTCCAAAGACCTCAGAATAAAGACAAATTGAGGCTTTTTCAGTCTCTACTGCTCAACACGCTGCCTTCACATCTTAGCAATGACTTTATTTCCAACTGTGCCACTGCCACGTCATGTCTGCCCGACTACCTCCTGTGACCCAATGCAGTCTCTCGTTCAACATTTCTCTCACCAGCTTTTCGGTTCCACCAAAGCAGTTGCTGTAAGAAACTGAAACCATCATGGTTTTAACAAACGTCAACAATGCTTACTTTGCTAGCACAGGAAAGAACTACAAGCAACAGCTTGGGCATTTGTCACTATGTTTTGTCCATGTCAATAAAACTCATCAATGCTCTCTTGTAAAGTCATTTTCTACTCGTAATGTTTTGCTGACTAAAAAACTGCAGCTTTCAGTCATCTCAGATTAGATCACTTTTCACAAAACTACCATCCAGATCTAAACTCGTGAAACGAGCCACACAACGACAAAGGCTCTGCTCCGAGGACGGAATTTTTTTAGTTTTTGGTGTAGTAACAAATGCCGGTGGGATTCTTTTAGACAGGTTTTTCTTACTTTGGAAGCTCTTGTTTCACTTCGGCCTTTGGTCAGCTGACATTGGCAAGCTACTTAGCCAACAATGGATGCTGAGGCCACAAATCAGAGAAAATTTGCAGAAAAGCAACAAGCCCATGGTGACAGATTAATGTCTGGTGGGCATTTACACAGCTGTTGTACTTTTATATACTTGGCATGCCAGGAGAGTTGCACATGTGGAGCAGAGGTAACGTTTCACCCAACTGTTTATTTGCACTCCAGAAACCAGATTACGGTTAGCAATCAGGTTAAGGCAAGAAACTGGATAATGTGTCGACATGCACTGCAATATTTTCATTACTCTGAAACTCAGATTACATGTACTCTGATCAGTCTCCACACTTCCCCCAACACAGTCCTGCATACAGCTACTTTCCTGTCCTGGCTCTTCGACATGCAAATTCGCTCACCGGTTTAAGACTCATCAGTTTTCTCCAACCAGAAATCTACCTGTGTAAATCTGCTTTAATCCCTCAGACCTTGATACAGAGTGTCCACTTATGATGATGCGTCACAACTCAGTTTCCAGGGCTTCGGAAAAAAAAATCCGATTTCTCAAGTGCACGTAAACAACAAGCGATAAACCAACAGGTTGTCTAGAAGCAACACTGAGGGATGGACCACAACCTGCTGAATGTCTGCGGCGTTGCTTGTTTTAATATTTGGTTTCACTGGCATCAACATTTAGTGATAACATTGAGTAGTAATTGTGTTGAGTATAATAAGGTTTGTTTTCTCTGAGTCATACAGCAGTTATCCTTGAATAGTGCTGAACACAAGACGGCGGCCACCACGTGGTGGGGGCGTCGGTCTTTGAAGAAGAGGAGCGGGGGAGTTCTCCTTCGCAGCGTTTTAAGGGTGATTCGATTAAACAAGTGGGAGTCGTTCACAGCCTGAGCTCGTTGGCCACCTTTGAGGCAATGTTTTTGAAGGCGATGGATGTGCCGGAGATCCTCTTGAACCGCACGCCATTAAGCGAGAGGCGGGGCAGTTTGCACACCTCCATCTCCCATTGGACCAGACTGTCCTGCCGGGCGTCGCCGTGCACGCAGAACAGCAGGTAGCGCTCGCGCTGCTCGTAGTCGCAGTTGTTGGCGTCCAGGACCCTCCGGATCTCCTTCATCATGTCCCCGGGCTCCATAGATGAGGTGGTCTTCATGCTCCAGGTGAACCTCAGGGAGCGAGGCTTGGAGTCCCGCACCTCCTCTTTGGGTTCGCCCGATAAACTCCTGGGGGAAGGAGACCAAACAAACGGAGCTATCAGACCAGACCACATACAGGAACAGGAAGCAGCAGCTCAGAATACAGTGACTGTAGATTCTCAGTCAAAGCGGCTTTGATATTTTTACAATGCTGTAATTAAAATGCGCTATTGGGTCGGTTCTGCTCAGCTACACAGGAACATATATTATTATTTACCTCTGGTGCCATCTTTCTAGTCAGATGGTTTCAATTTGAGACACCTGACAACTATTGAAGAAACAGTCCCCGTGACAACTGTTCACGCTGTTTTGTGAGGATCCAGAGTAACAGGGACACTGTTTCTTTTGAACCTTTAAATTTCATTAGCTTTACAAACTAAATTCAGTTCATCTACACTGTATAGAGGTGGAGGCAGAAAGCTCAGAGAAAGAAAACCACCAGAGGATAAGAGTGTAAATTTGTGTAAAGTGACTTTTTCACTTGCACTTGAAGTCCTGCTTTTGGGAACAGTAAGTTTGATCAAGACTTCGTTTAGCAAAATTAATTTCTACATGAATAGATAATTTAATTTATCAAGAGCCCCCTCCCCAACATTACTTGGAATCCTAGCCCTTACTGACCTGCGTACAAACTTGGAGGTGATCTTTCCAATGAGGGAGGTGGAGGTGCCACGGCGGGGCGTAGCTAGTGATGTGGCGTGCTGCGACAGGCTGGGCGAGGCCGGCGGGCCGTTGTACGTGGCGGGTCGTCGGTCTCGAAGCTGAGCACCGTGGAAGGTGGAGCGGCTGGACGAGCCACGGGGGAAGCGGCTCCGGTCTGGCGTGGTGCCGCCGCCACTGCTGGTGACGCTAAAGGCTGAGGGTGAGGCGGGGGGCTGGTTGGGGGAGCTGGGGGCGGGAAAGCGGGGAAATGTTTCACTGCTACAGTTTGATTCCGGGGCAAAATTAACCGATGGTGGAGCGGGAGCGTTCACCTCTGATACTCCGCGTTGTCGTCAATGGGAGGCAGGCTGGACTTCATGGGATGCCCCGACGCCGACATGGACTTGACGTGACGGGGGCGTGTGGAGGAGATGGCCGCCCCCGGTGATGGGGAGGGGGACGCCGCAGGTACCTCAGGTAGACTGAGACAGAGATTGTCGAGTTATCGTTTTGGAAAAAAATCAGTGGTCGATCAGTGGGAACTCATGGGGTTTGATCTCACCTGCTGTCCTTCCCGTTGGGGACAGTGGCGGCATGGCGCTCAGTACCCGTCCTCTCGTAAACGTATGTGTTCCTCCGAGTCATGCTCTACAACACAAAGACAGGCCGGTTGGCTTTTTTCCCTTGAACACAGAGAATGTGACATGCAGCTACTGCCCCCTGCAAGGTTTGATTAGAGGGTGGTGCTCGAGGAAAAGGCTGAAGGTGGCTCTAGGGATCAGGAATTTAAAAAGAAACTGTGAAGGTGCAGCTGTACTGGCAGCATCGACCGTTAAAGTGCTGATCACACCTGACCTGGCTTTTGCTGCGTTCCTGCCGAACGTTCAGCCAGATACCCGGAAAAAAGGATGGATTGATGTTCTGACTGCTCGCCACCTCTGAGTGGCACAGATTTAGATCAGATGTCGCACCAGAATCAATGTGATCGGGATCAGAGCTGCATGTGTGATCAGAGGGTCATTCAAACAGGCTGTTTGACCTTTAAGGATCCGTGTGCTCTCACCCCTGAGGCTGTTGCCGACTTCCTGCGGTCCGGAGCGCCCATGGGCGAGGCAGGCTCTTCACTCCGGTCGCTCTCTACGCTGTTGGCGTGGCAACGCTTGGTGTAGGAGACGGGTGGAGGGATAGTGGGTGCCACTGAGAACACAAGGAACACAGAGAATCCAAAGACCAGATCCAGAACCGGTTGACAATAAGTAGATAGGCCTCATGGTCACGATATTTACAAGCAGATACGTGTCATGAAGGTCAAGTAACAACAAACTGTGAACAGAGCGAACAGGAATCGGACGTGAACTCACCATGGTCGCTGAAACGCCGCTGCTTCTGACCGGCAGGTGCGTTGCGGGAATAGGCGGGGGACTGACTGGAGCCATTGAGGTCACTGCAGGGTCGTGACCTTTGCACCAGGTTGCTGCTGGACAGCGACTCGGCGCCTTCAAACTGGTGGAGAGAGTCATAGCAGAGGATTCTGGGTAGAAGACTGGGTTCATTCACAGACTGGGCGGATGCGACGGCTTTGGGAGATGTCGGTAGGTTCGATCTCTTCTTTTTTTGATGGAGCTAGGCTAGCAGTTTCCCCCTAGTCCCAGTCTTTGTGCTAAGCTAGGCTAAACACCATTCACCAAAATGTAAAACAGGTAATGTAACGCACCTCGGCCATTTTCCTCCCCAGCAGCAGGTACGTTGCTGTCATCTCGTTGTATTTCTGACCATCCAGCGCCTTCATCACTTCCTCCTGGGGGAAGCCCATTGTCCCCATCAGCTCTGATTGGTCGGGAAACACACAGCACAGGTTTTTGGATCGTTGATGATGAGACGATGGGACAAAAGGAGGCATTTGAAGACCTGGACTGGGAAACTGTGATAGGATTTATTTGTAGCTACTTTTCAGACCAAACCATTAATTGATTAATGAAAAATAAATAAATAAATGACTGATTAATCGATAATGAAAACAATTGTTAGATTCGGTCCCTGTGGTTAAAATTTTTAGATTTGTAAAAAATAAATCCAAGTTGTGTACCAAGTGAATCATGGGATTGATTGTGTGTGTGTGTGTGTGTGTGTGTGTGTGTGTGTGTGCGCATGCGCACGCGTCGGACCGATGCGGTTGAGGTCACTGAAGTCCTGCTCTGGCTCCATGAACGGTTTCAGCTCCTCGTTGTCGTAGCTGACGTTCATCCATCGATCCTTCATGATTTGCTGTGAAAACAGACCAACAGGGAAACTGCAGCAGTTCAGGGCAGCTTTTAAACATCGGGGTTTCCGTGTCGTCATGTTCAGGCCTGTTAGAAAGAAGGGAATCGGGGCCGGACCGAACACAGTTAGCTTAACTTTGGCTGATGAAGCTCACCGGATCAGTCACAGGCTGTTCCTAACGAAAAGTCCCCTAACTCCAAAGGAGCAATGGGGGCAGAGATGACAGCCGGAAAGTTACTGATCAGGCATCGACCGATCGATAATCTCTGAGTCTTGTTGCGTGCTGCTGTCGGTCAGTGTGACAGCAGCACACATTCGAGGCTTTTATTGTGAAGTAGTCACAAGTCCTGGGTAACAACTTTTATTAATCTATCGGTCGTTGGTTGATTTTAAAAGTTGAAGGCCGGGTCTGAGGTCTGAGGACTGAGGTCCCAGGTCTGGTTTTACCTGAAGGCTGCCTCGTTTCCCCGGGTTTAGGACCAGCAGCTTCTTCAGCAGATTTTCGCAATCAGTCGACATGTAGAAGGGAATCCGGTACTTTCCCCTGAGAACACGCTCCCGCAGCTCCTGCGTGCGCACGCACACACACACACACACACACACACACACAAATCAGAAATACAATGGTCTTGTCCTGCATGTTCCATGTTGCTCATATCACAGTATTTACCCCTTAGCTACAGTGCTAACGCTACTGGCAGTAGTTCGCCATGTCCCTGAGACTCAACAAACCAAAGAGAATATCTTCTCTGTCTGTTCCTCAATCTGAGGACAGTTTGTTACTGTGCAGTTCTGGAAAGTCGGCAGAACAGTTTTTCCTCCATCTTTCACCTAATGCAGTGGTAAACAGCTGTTGGGTCAAAATTCATCAGAGCTGGTCCAGGGAACACAGGGAGCACATTAAAACACATAGTATTTCTATGACTTTTAGTTTCTCAGTGGAGTCTCTCTCAAGTTTTACTGAAGCTGTGTCAGAGAACATGACAGAGACAGACGATCAGTGGTGACGTGATCTGCAAGCAGCTAACATCATTAGGACCATTAGGACCATTAGTATCCTGTTGATGAGTCCATCAACAGAAAATCAATCAGCGACTATTTTGACATCAGATATTCGTTAGAATTTTTTTTTAAGTAAAAAAGCCAAACACTGTCTTGTTTGAGCTCCTTAAAGTTTTCGTTGTTGGAAAAAAATTTCAAAGTCCTTTTAGAAGCTATTTAATGGGTTAACTTACAAATTAATAATTTAAGATTTTTTTGGCAAAATGAGCTTTCAAATTACCACAAAAGGAACAGTTATACAATAACCTACAGTACAAGCATAAACAGTTTTTGTCGGACTTGTTTGATTTTGGTCTGAGGTCCTGAATCTAAAGACCACGCTCCATCAGTTTGTCCTAACCTTGAGGTTTTGTCCGTCGAAGGGCAGCGAGCCGCTGACCAGTGTGTAGAGAATCACACCCAAGCTCCAGACGTCCACCTCCGGCCCGTCGTACTTCTTCCCCTGCGGGTTCACAGAACTACATTACCCAGCATCCCACTGCTCTCACCACGTTAATATTCTTTTACCTTGTCTTCACTCTTCATCTTATTTTATCTTTACTTTATTTGTGTTCATTTTTTTAAAAGAAGACGATCAGAACGGTTTTATTCATCTGCCCCCAGGCACCGCTGCCAGGCAGGTGTGGTGGGCGGGGCCGCGTGGTCACCTGGAAGAGCTCGGGAGCGGCGTAAGGGGGGGAACCGCAGAACGTGTCCAACTTGCTGCCCACCGTGAACTCGTTACTGAAGCCAAAGTCGGCTATTTTGATGTTCATGTCAGCGTCCAGCAGGAGGTTCTCTGCCTGGAAGACAGAAAAGATTTTTATTGAACGACAACCTATGTAACACAAAAATTCAATAGCTTAAAAAAAAGGCAACTGTGGAGCATTTCTCAATTAAATTCATGAACAATCGGATGCATGTTAGAAACAAAAATGTCTTCGACTCAGCTTCTGTTGGCTCAAAGCCATCAAGCGTAAACTTTACTTTCATAATGTGTCACAGGTCGTTATAAAAATAACGAGTTTTCATTAGTCTATTGTTCTTAGGATAATGGGAGATGGAGAGAGGTGGAAAAAAACAGGATCAGTGTGTCTCCATTAACAATGTAGAATGATAGTGATGTTTCTGTGTGTGTGTCATTTTGTGTGTGTGTGTGCATGTGTGTGTGTACCTTGAGGTCTCGGTGTACAATCCTCTTCTGGTGACAGTACTCCACTGCTGACACAATCTGACAGAAAGACACGGTGATACAGGGAGGAGGACGGGAAGGAGGAGGAGGAGGAGGAGGGGGAGAAGAAGAAGAAGAAGAAAAAGAAAATGAAGAAGGAGAAGAGGAAAAATAAGACGAAGAAGGAGAAGAAGAAGAAAAAGATAAGGAAAATGGAGAGGGTGAGGAGGATGAAGATGAAGAAAAAAGAAAAAGGAAATGAAGAAGATGAAGAAGGAAATGAAGAAGATGAAGAAAATGAAGAAGGAGAAGAAGAACAAGAAGAAAAGAAAATGAAGTAGATAAGGAAAATGGAGAAGGTGAAGATGATGAAGATGAAGAAGAAAAAGAGAAAGAAAATGAAGAAGATGATGAAGAGGAAGAAGGAGAAGGAGAAGGAGAAGAATTATTAGAACCCAGTTATTATTTAAGTGTAAGTCAGTCATCACTCGGACGCATGTAATTTACAGTTTGTCCTGAGGGTGGTGCCATAGGGAAGCACATATTACTACCTAAATCAAAAGGTTTTGTTTCTCTCTACGGTGGCCCTCTAAGGACAACTCAGGGTCATTTTACGAAGCTCAGGCCTTCACAGTCATGGCTGCAAACCGAGCTCCAAAATAACATGGCAGGGATTAACACGCAAAGAAAACGGACGAAACAACAAGCTGCACACAGAACGGTGATGACAGCCCTGTTAGCTCCTATGCTACTGGACCCATGAGAAAACTGAAACATTTCGTTAGCAGTGACTGCTCACTGATTTATCCTGTGAGTGAAGGCGGGGCTGGGGGGCTGGGCTGTGGTCTGGTCCCTACAACGAGGACAAGCCCCACTGAGCCAACACAGCCGACACCACAACTGCATTTGAACTTGAATATTCAGTTCATGCTGGGGGTGGGCTGGGGGGGCTGGGGGCAGGTATCTGGATTCTTATTGCTGCGAAACATTAACAAAGGCAAAATACAACAGGACGCTGTTCACAATATCAGGGGAAAACATCTGGAACGCTCAAGCTGTTCACGGATATTAAAAAAAAAAAAAAGATTGTGGGTCAGAGGGACAGAAAGATGTGGTGCAATGCGACATAGGAAAAAATCTAAAAATACAACAAGACAAATATAGCCTACATCAGCCAGATGCAGAGGCAGGCTGCTCAGCGGTGGTCCTGGAGGAACTCTACAAGGTCCAGCTGTTAATGGAAAGGATGCTACGGCCTTTGTGTGAGAGTCACTGACCAGTTTCTTATCCGAGTGTAGAGCAATTGAAGAAATTCGATAAAACAAAACTGCAAACCGACGCACGTTCCCATCCACTGGTGGTGTGTAAATATAAAGAGTCGGTCAAGTTGGTTCCCTTGTGTATGATCACAGTCGTCCACGGGCGGCAGAGCTCCAAGAAACTATGATTGATCACTTGACCTTTCCAGAATTTACAAGATGACAGAACCCTCCCAAACAACTGACCAGGGTGCAGGGGTTTGTGGGATACCCGGGATCAGATGGTGTTGTGGACATGAGGAGATCTCACCTGGCGGAACTTGGCTCTGGCCTCCTTCTCCTTCATTCGTCCATGAGCGACCAGGTAGTCAAAGACTTCCCCTGAAACACAGACAGACGGACAGACAGGTGTGACGTGACACGCCTCTAGCTGGAAAACAAGGCACCGATGTTCGGGTGGATGACTATTTCTTTATGACGTTTATGAAGTGATTTTCTCGTCCTGTCACTCGGAGGTGAGTTCGACTGATCGCCTGTCCAGACGTTACCCCCTGACAGAGGTGAAAAGACAGGTAGACACACAGCTGGTCTTACCTCCGCTGGCGTACTCCATTACCAGGTACAGAGTTTTGTCCGTCTCAATCACCTCAAACAGCTTCACTGAAAAAACAACAACATAAGGAAAATAAAACTGCTGCTAAATACTGAGCACTGCTTCTGCAAATATAAAGGAGAGTGGAGGATGAGGGGGGCTGGGGGGTGAACTCACCAATGTTTGGGTGGTTGAGGATCTTCATCACACTGACTTCCCTGAAGAGCTGAAAACATAATCTGAATCAATGAAGCAGTAACTTTACACAGTTGCTTCCAGTCTTTGTGCTAAGCTAGGCTAACCCCATCCCAGACCTGTTTCTGGACTGGAGACACAGAGTCGAAACTGGTGTTCATCAAAACAGAGACGAAGGACAAACCGAATTAAAGTCTCACATGATTCCAGCCATGGACCTTAAGGTGACATGCCAGTCCCTGATTAGCTCAGACAGAACTGCATCAATAACAAAGGATTTAGATCTTCATTTTAAACTCAGAGTGTGACTGAGCCAAAAGGTGGGAGATGGGAGGGTACCTTCTGCAGACTGGTGGGGTTCAGCGCAGTTTTGTCGATGATCTTGATGGCGACCTGCAGGCCAGAAAAAAACATCCAGAGTAATCACCTCATGGGCCGATTATTACCCTTTAACTCCAGATCAGTTTCTTAAGATGCAAATGGGTCTATGTCGAAAAATATTATACCATCATTTCTAAATTTCTGAAACAAACATTCTTCATTCTTGTCCCTTGAAACAGCATTTTGACAAAGAACTCTCATCACAGGGTGTCGTCTTTCAGATCAACTAACCTCATGGTTGACCACCAGATCCACTGACCTCGTGTTTGACCTTTATATGCGCTGACCTGGTGGTCGACCTACAGGTTCAATAACCTGGGGGTCAACCATCAGATCAACCTTCAGAACCACTGACCTGATGGTCAACCACTAGTGACACCGATCCATGTGACTCAATAAAAAGGTCTGAAAGTCTTAAGTTACGTGGACACCTCTGCTGTAAAATACCTAAAGGAAACACTGAACCACCGAGCAGTCATTACTTCCACCACTATGTTTTCACCTGTGTTGGTTTTCTTTGTTTGTTTGTCAGCAAGGTTTCGCAAAAACTCCCAAACATATTTGCACCAAACTTGAATGAGGGAAAGGACCTGGACCTGGGAAGAACCTATTAAATTTTGGTCCAGAGCCGGTTAAATAATCGGCTGTGGCGGAGTAATGTGCTCTTCTGAAACATTCTAGTACTAAAATAGTATTATTGAATTTTTCCACTGTACAGGTCTCTTGTCTCGTCTTTCACTTGTGCCTTAATGCTGTTTGCATAAGTGCAAGATAACCCTCTATATTTAATTGAAACATTTAATTAAATTACCTGAAGCTGTAACCAATGAGAAATATTAGTTTCCTTGTTCATGTTTTGCAATTTCTACCTGTTTTTTTAAAACACATTTTTCCAGGAAATATCCCGATAACATAAGAAGTGAATAAAATTAGGCCCTTTTTAGGTTCAATTTACCAACTTTATTTAATTTTTGTTTTAAACCCGTTTTAATTTAATATCTATGTTGTGCTAATTTCTTGATTTGATTTTTTTAAATAGTTTCTACCTGAAACATGATCTTATACAACTTGTGGTACATGATGTTCGATTTGAGTGAAATAAAAATAGAAGCAACAATTTAATAAATTTTAATACTGAGTTAAATGCACAGTTAATTCAAATAATGGACTACAGACCTAATGAGAAGTTCCTCAAGGAAAAACACTGAGTTTTATTCTGGCTTGAGTCTAAAAAACACTTTGAAGATAATCGCTGGGATTAAACTTGACTGCAATATTCATCAGTCATCCTGAAGTCACAGGCGGAAACCTCCTCCCCTCATGTTTATCCCAGTCTCTCGGCATCTCCGTGTCTCTTCACCACTCCAACCTCTAACTCTTCTAAAGCCTGACGCCTCCAGGGACAAACACGGCGGCCGAGGGGAAGGCGAATGGATCTTAAAATAAGCGGAGAACGTCACACACGCTCCGTTTCATCTTCTGCCCGACCGGCTCCAAGCTGCTGACGTCTGCAGGGGTCGACGAGTCGTCCTGCCGCCGCCTCCGGCTGGTGATGTCACGGGATCTCACCGGTTTAACCCTCACGAGTCTCTGAACGAGGAGGCGACACTGCTCAGGATCTGTGTCTGCACCGGTTTACTGGGCACGTTTAAAACACCAGGTTTACAGCGTCTGGCTATTTTCCTGAAAAGTTTCCTCATTGGCTCCTAAAAAATTGTTAATTACTAGACTTTTTCGAGAAACTCCAACACAATTTGGTTCAAAATTCAAAGGAAATGGAGAAAATGTTACAATTGTTAAGTACCACTTTCTTATATTTGTGTTTCTGAGAATTTACTAGGAATTGATGTAATAGACAACTGAAAAACAGACGTCCATGTTCTTGAGGGTTAAACAGCCATTCTAACAAAAATTCTTAATTCTTGATTAGATGGAAAATGTGCAACTCTGAGTCTCTTTATTCTACAGGTGCTGCCTGTGGAATTGAGGTGGGAATATGTTTTTGACTATAACTGCATGGAGCGTGCTTTATTTGACACAATTTGACAAAAGTACATTGAATTAGCCACAATCCGCTCCCATTCGTTATGTACTCATGAATGAACAGACAGCTCTCACTGTATTGCTGTCAAACTGAAGAAAACGCAGAAAACCCTGAGGATTCTCAGGCAGGTTCTGCACATGTAAGGAACGTCTTTTTCCTCTCGCTTCGACAAACATCTACAGACTTTTATTCACGACGGACGTCGGAGATAATATAGAGATCTCTTGGAAGTTTGAGTCACGCTGAAAAGAAAAAAAGTTCTATCATGTCTGTGTGTTTCGGATTTGACTGAGATGATTCCAAGAGGCAGCTTAATACTGTGAGTCACAGCCGCTGCTGACTGTGTTGATAAGCTGCCAAATTAGCAGCCAAACTACAATTGCTAACTCAGTGTTGTTTTTAGAACACCTGCATGCACCTGTGCCTTTCACCTCCCACAACATCATTACCTCATGTCCCTCCCTCAAAAGCTGTGATAGTTTTTAGAGAGAATACAGCATAGTGTTATTTACTAGTAGAAGCCGTCCTGCTTGCCCTGCTGAGGCAGACTGTTTGAGCCCTGCGTCTAGGTTCTCACCTCTCGGCCGGTCAGCGTGTGTCGGGCCAGTTTGACTTTGGCGAAGTTGCCCTTGCCGATGGTCTTCAGCAGACGGTAGTTGCCGACGTGCGGCTGTTCGTCTGTGAGGGACGTCGCGGAGCTGCGACACGGCGGGAGACTGTGACGGCTCGAAGACTTGGCGGGTGGAGCCGGCGGCTCGGGGAGCCTGTCTGAACGCTTTGGCTGAAAGAGACACATCGACACATTTCTTACAAGCACTTTAGCTCGTCCTGAACCGAGGCCGCACTGAGCTGAATGCCACACTTGAGCGCTGCAAGGCCACTCTATGACTAAAGCTCGGTTTTGACTCAGCAACGACGAAATGGTTTGAAACATCTCATCTCAACTTTCAAAAAGCCCCGTCCTGCCTTGCCCGAAGCCATTACGGTGTACCACAGGGAAGCGTACTCGGACCTCCACTGTTCTGCATATATGTAATTGACCTTCGAATGCAGCTGACAAAGTGTCAAATGCATTTGTAAGCAGATGATACACTTCTTTCCTACTCAGCAACAAACCCTAACAGAGGATGAGGCGAGAGGTGCCTTGTGGTTTACAGTGAATAAACTGACCCTCAAAAAACTAGATCTACACTCTATAAAAGTACCGGAAACTCCTTTACAATTAGCGAGGGGGTTAATATCTACGAGCAGGTCTTGATGTTTACATACTAAGACGTGGTACTTGATCCTTCCCTCCAGCTGAAGCTTCATAAGGTCTTAAAATAAAAATTGTGGCTGAGGTGGTGGTGGCAGCTGGGTGCTCCTCTAATCCCGACACCAGTGCAATGTAGCAGGTCAGGGTTCAGGACCAGGTTCAGTGAGTCATCAGCTCAGCCGCTGGTCTCTTTACAGAGGATAAAAAGACTGATGAACCACTGTAAATGGCTATTACTTACCATCAAGTGACTGCACTGAGAACCTAAAATGATGAGTAAAGAATAATCCATTATTTTATGATGATTTAGGTGCCAGATTACCCCCCCCCCACACCCCAACACCACCAATGCCACCAACGCCACCAACGCCACCAAACTCCAGGCTCAAAAAGTCTCTTCATAAACCTGAGGGAGACACAGGGTGTACAAGCAGCTTCATACCGACTGTGGTTTCAGTCCGGGACAAAAATAACAAAGTGAACCGTATTATCCGCTGCTGGCCAGCGGCTGCCAGGGGAACTGGAGCTGATAAAAACCAGTCTGACAGTCTCTGAACCTGCCGGAGGAGTCGACGCTATGGAGACAAACACCTCTACTGTTACACCACCGCTCCGTGAATCACAACCCACCGCCGCTGACACTCGACGCCAGCCGCGCACAGTCAGTTACAGGCAGCTACAGACGCTTTCACACTGCTGACTTGGTTTTTGGATTTCAACAGATAGAGCTAATGGTTATTATGAACACCTGAACTCATCACGGACGCTCAACTCACTCACTTGGCCTGAAAATCCTGGGAAATGGTGTTTGTTGGAGGCCACCACCAAACAAAAATTAAATAAACAATAATATATGCATATTATATATTTTAAACTACTGTCGTGATCCAAACGTACAGTATGAAGAGAACCACATGGCAAAGCTTGAGGAAGCTCTGGACCAAAGCTGGATTTTTACTTGTCAAAAAATTTGATGGGTTTTTGAATGAAATTTTTTTATTTTTTTGTACTTGAGACAATAAAGAGTTGCTGGAGAGAAAAACTCTCTACTTGCTAATCGCCCCTTGGCAAACTCATTAGCCTGTTCTCTAACAAAAGCTTTATTAGTCTCACGTCTCACCCTCTGTCCCCTGACTGCACCTAAACCACATTTCTCTTGTGGCGCAGTTCATGCCTCTACAGAGGAGATTCAATAAAAAACAGACGCTGATTGGCTGCGATGGCGTCCACCATTTCCTTAACTCTGTCAATGTGGTTCGCCGTTGGTCGATGGCCTGAACTTATGGCTTCAACTTCACCAGAGCTAAAACTTGATGCAAAAAATTGATCTACTGATCGTGGCTGCTCCAGTGAAACAAACTGGTTTTGCCGTGAAGCTTTGAAGCTTTAAAGACTATGTCTCACACCTGAATACAACACTGAGGTACTTGTACATTCCTTGAGTATCTCCCTTTTTTGCGGCCTTATACTTCTACTCTGCTACATTTACCTGACAACTTTAATATCTTTTGCAGAATTAGCTTAATAATTCTACATATAATCAACATGTAAACGATGACGTGTTACTGATTACATATAAGTTAAGAGACTTTATTGATCCCCAGGGGGAGAAATTCACAAACTACTCAGCTGAAATGTTAAACTAATGAACATATTAATGCATCAATAATTATAATGCAGTCACATAATATACATTAGCTAACTCTTCTGCACAGTGAACACTTTAACTTTTGTTACTTTGCTAGATTATGATGCCTATAAGTTTGTACTTAAGCAGAATCTGGATTCATGGCTTTCTCTGGAAACAGAGTATTTCTACACTGTGGTGTTAGCGTTTCCATTGAAATAGAGGATCTGAGCATTGATTTCATCACAGACTCACAGACGAGTCTGTCCCAACACGACGGGTTTACAGCAGAAGCAGCTTTTTTTGGGGATTGCTGGTCGGTTCGGTTCAGGGGTTACAGCTGCCGGGGACTTTCTGCCCTTTTGCTTTGTTGGCTCAACTCTTTTGTTACTGATGTAACCACAGAGACCGTTTCTGTCACTGAAAGAAAAAGAACCCAACCAGCGTCTTTTCTTTCCCTTTCTCTGGCTTTTGCTAAACTGATTCGGGGACTGGAGAAAAAAGGGAAGGGACTCGGCAACAGAGAGCTGAAGCGAAACCCCCAACTTCCAGGTTCCGTTTCCAGAGGAAAGAGAACCTCACTCACAGACAAACACCGACTTTGTTATGACACGACCTACGAAAAAATCCAGCCCTTTGTTGTCCAACCATGTCATCAACTGTCAGAAACAGATAATCAGACCTTCACGCCCACTTTACTCAATGATTAGTCAGCGGCGGAGGTGTGAAGACAGGGCTTGAGCTGCTCCCTTTTTTCTTCTCTCTTTGTGCAACCTCGCTAAACTCATCTCATGAAAACGACTGAGTCAATGCTATAAATATACTCTCTTAAAATGTGCTTTGATATTCCCAATTATTGCGTCTCTCTTCTAACCAGCAGGTGTAATTTTTTTTCACTGTGCCTTCCAGTCAGACTGTTCAGAACATGTTAAAAACACTTCAGATCTTGCTGTATGTACAGGTTGATAAACTGAGGCCAGAGGATGGACAGGATGGACAGGATGTAGAGGTGTTTTTGGGACAGCAGAGTTTACAGCTGTCACCGTGAGCTCAACTGAACTCAAACACCAGCGGATAACGAGGAAACGATTTTGATTTACGTATCTGACTGGCCGATAAAACATGGACACTGAGCGTATCAGTAAAACCCTTGCGGGTCAACGTGTTTTATGTTTGCCACCAAAATCCCTGATCCTGCAGCACATCCGGCTGTAGTGACTCCAGGGTCAGTTAACAAGTTTGTGGTTCTGCTTAGACTCTCACAGAACAGAACCTGGTTCAGGAAAAAATCAAAATCTGGTTAATACACAGAAAAAAAAAGAGAGTGTAGAGTTTGGTTTATGTCACTGTAATCAGAGGAAATATATCATCTGTATAAACGTCTGAGACATTTCATTTTTAGCTGGAAAAAAAATGTCAAAGACCTGTGGGCCCACAGCAGCACCCTGCAGGATGCCTTCACACTGATGCTAACTTTGTTAAGATCGAATTCAAACATAAAGGTCTGTGGTGGACGCCCATTTGTCGTAAACATGGAGTAATAAACCTCAGGAACCTGTTTAATGTTTTTTAGTGAGCGATTGGACAGATGCTAGTGGAACAGAGCTAGACAGGAAGTGATCCTGTCCCAGAGCCTGGGAACTCGACCAATCAGTCAGTTGGTGTTTATGCCGTCTCGAAAATCCGTTCAGAGTTTTCCGTCGGTCCTGAAACACCTCGGGCTGAAGTATTATCATGACAACAGAGACAGTAATAAACGAAGTGGATGGTTTATTTTCTCTAAAGGGAGAACAAACAACTGCACATACAGTGTTTGGTGAGTTACATTTTTTTTTTCACTCAGCACCACGTCAAAAATTTGTTGCTCTTATTGGTAATATTTCTATAGCCGTTGTGCAACCATTTAAAACGCCCCATCAAATTCAACAATGACCTGAGAGGTTCACAAACTGCTCTGATGACACCACACTAGATGTCTTGTGAAAAAAAAACATGAATCCCCAAGACGTCAGCCTTTCAAGATCAAAGAAGAGCAGAAAAAACGGCCTTGTTCTCGGCTCTGTGACGATGCATCTGAGTGATCAAGATTTTCATTTCATTACAGTTGCTCAAACTACGAAGACACAGCAAATCTTTCAGTTTTTTGGATAAAAAAAAAAAATCAAAATCACAAATTTTTACATGGTTTTCTTTTGATAGCGACGCCATAACTCTCAGAGCAAAGGTACTGTCAATTGTTTAAGGTAAATTAAACTCACTCAGGCTCTGGATCAGTTTTAATACCATTAACAACTGTGTTAACCAGTATGTGTCAGTGGAGGCTATCATCTCTGACCAGACCCCCCCCCGACAACCACAGGAAGGTCAGAGGTCAAAAGTTCACGATCTGTTTGGGTGTCACTGCCTCTTCAGCAGGGTGGAGGTGGTTTTCAGTCCTCGTGTGACCACATGTCTCACTGGTGTGTGGATGAGGGGGGGGCCTCATCGCAAACTTATACGTTGCCATGGTGATGCAGAGAGCCTCCAACAGCTTATTTCACAGTTCAGTGTGATTCATCACTGAGGTGGAGGAGATGACACACTGACCGGGGTCATAGACACTATGAGACAACCCCACCCTGGGTAGGGGTACGTAAAAATACCCCACCCCCCAGACATACATACACACACACACACACACACACCGCCAACACCGCCAACACCACCTCACCTACACGGGAGCAGGAGGCTGCGTTGTTTTATTCTTCATTAGCTAACATTTCAACCAAATTCTTTTTTTTTTTTCAGGATAAACCGCAGGTGGCGCTAACATAAAAAAAAATAAGAAACAGATTCCATGGTTTCCTGTCCCGATGCTTCATATACGTCAGGCTTTTTTAACTGCACTTTGTCGCATTTTGTTTTCCAATTTGGGTGAGCATAAAATTTCTATTTTTTTGCGAAATTGGGGGATTTTTTAAAAAACATTTTTGCTGTTTATATTGTTGTTTGTTTTTTTTAATATACAACTTGAAAATGCACATGAAGACTAGGTGCATCGAAACCCAGCGATCGAGGTCGTTTTTCGTCTCTTTGAAGGTCGTTTGACCAAGTCACTGCGAACCATGTTTCTGGCCCCCAGCAGGACCGATCATGGAAACTGTCCCGGTTGCCGCAGATACAGAGGTGTCACGGCATGAGTCGATCGCTCTGAACGTGGCTCCAGAAGATGGAGATGAATAAACATGACTTTGCCCCTGATATCACATCCTGCAGGGTATTTTGGGAAAAAAAAAATCAATAGTGAACAGACAGGAGGAGCCGGCTGCAGTGAAGGAGAAAAGATCAAAACTCTGCTGAGACTCAGGAGACGAGGACGCGACTGGGCAGTGGGAAGTTATTAAATTATACCGTGAATAATATATTTTTCTTAACAGGCTAATTTGAATTTGCTGCAGTGCATGGAAACAAAAGCACTGGTCCAAAACTCCTCTACCTCGGGTTTTATAGACTGGGGTTTCTTTTCATTTGAACTGAAACTGTAAGACAGTTAAACGATTAGTCAATCAGCAGGCTACTGGAAAATCAATACTTGATTAATACTTGATAACGGAGTGATTGTTTCAGGCCTTGTTCAGACTCCAACCATGAGGATTTACGGCTTTTCTTCTATTTCATAGACCTGAAATTGGAATATTCTTGGTTTAGGACTGTGGATCTTGGGAACCCCCCCCCCAAAAAAAACGGGACACTTAAGGACATTGGGAAATTACATTTTTCTGGGGGTTTGTATGTGGTGACACATTAGGACGTGACTCAACAAACAAGGTTTTGAAGACTTGACCAAGGCCGAGTCCAGAGGACCTGCCGGAGGAACCTGGAGGACTCTGAGAACGACACACTGCTAGCATTCCTGCATAAGCATGACAATGTGGAGGCCGTGTGTGCCCGGTGTTCCTTCAAGGTCGGTCGGAGGGTCAGTCTCATGACACCTGGACACCCGCAGGACCAGAGAGCCCGTTCTCCCCATGTTAGATAACCTCTGGGTCCATGTCGCCGGTTCCATCCGTCCCCTGCCATAAGGTGCCCCTCAGTAAACTACCCTCATTGGAGCAAAGACCACAGATTCTGCCTGAGGCTCCAGATCACCAGCCCTGTTCTGGTTCCGATCTAACCCTGACTCTGGCGCCAATAATCTTCACCTCCAGCTCAAACTGTGACTCAGCTCCACAGAGGTTTCTGTTGTCCAACCCCTACCAGCGAACCTGACTGTGGACGGGTGTCTCTCGGGACAGACGTGGGCTGTTGACCCATCTGACCAATACAGCGCCCAGCTCCGCATCAGCGCTCGTTTAGATTCTGCACAGATGTTCACCCGGGTGTGCATCGGTGAACCGAAGCACCGAGCACAGCCGTGGGTGGTTCGGGGGGGCTGGGAGATGGGAGCGCTCTGAGTCAGCAATGCCTGTGCAGCAAGGAGGACCGACCAACCGGGGGGGGGGCACTCGCGAGGCCCTGCTGTCAAATAGGCGAAGGGAGACGGTAAAATACGAGCGATGCACCTTTAATCCGTCAGACCGGACACCTACAGTTTTCAGCTGGGACTGTTTCTCTGTCAGGGACCAACCTCCGGTGTGTTCAGTGGATCATCCAGAGTAACAGGGACTCAAGGCCGGATTATCAACAGGCTCCCGAAGAAAAGGGGCAATAACTCTGGTTCTGCTGCATCAATTCTGACCCTTATAAAAAAAACAAAACAAAACACTGTCCCTTATAAGTTCGGCAATGTCACGATGATAAATCAGCGATTTCTCTTCTAAGACGAAACCTGTGATGTTATCTAACCTCACGGGCCACAACTTTAGGGCTCTTTCTCCCTAACCCTGAGGGTCTCCAGGGCCCCATGCATCTGGAGCCCTCAAGCAGGATAATCTAGCCCCACGTGGATTAACACCGCAAGTGAGAAAATGTGTTTTTGGATTAAACGACCCCTTTAACATGTTCCGAGATGGACGTGGCTGACGCTAAGGTTGGATATTTAGCCACTGCCACAGCCACCACCGCCGCCAACACTGCCCAAGGCTCCTCGGAGCAAGGCAACGGTCTGCTGAGGCCCCTGGAGTCTGAGTCTGATCGATCAAACCGATCTGATTGTTTTCCGATGGTTTTTGGCCAAACCGTTCATCAATGTTTCAACGGTTCAGGCAGTAATAAAATTATATAATAAAACTTGATCACTAATAAAACCTTTAGAACCTATCAATACAAGACATAAACTTTTGGATTTGTGGCTGAATCAGGTATAAGACAAATAAAGTTGACTGACAATAATTAAATATTTAAACTATTTAAAATAAATCTAATAAAAAAATCAATCAATAATAGGAGCACTTACACTCAATCAATAATGAAGTGATTAAACTGCCTCATTAGTTAAAAAAATTAGAATTTACAGAAGTCTATTAACATTAATTAATGGAATTCATCAGGATTAAAATATCTAAATAATATCATAAAATAAACTATAATAACTTGATAGGGAATTAAAAAAAATACATTTAAACTCTCTTATTAATAAAATAATTAAACTCCATCGGTGATTAGAGATTTAAAATCAGTGAATAATCAATGATCGAAGCGCAGGAGGGAACGAGGCAGACTTACCGGTGCCTGCTCGGACTCGCTCACCGGGGTCAGAGGCATCCTGCCGGACATCTTCCTGCTTTCCCTCCGCTGCTCTCTGCTCCCTTCAGTCCGGAAGAAGCATCCCCTCCGCCGGCTGCTTTACAGCATCTCTCCCCGGGGGGTGGTGGGGGGGTGGGGGCGACCCAGGCCACCTCAGCGGGACTCAGCTGGGAGGCTCCGCCGGCCGGAGGGAGAGGGAGACCGGGGCGGTGGCTACAGGAAGGCCCGGTGGTTGTGTCGGTGCGGGAGAGAAACCCGCATGGAGACAAAGAGAGAGAGAGAGAGAGAGAGAGAGAGAGAGAGAGAGAGAGAGAGAGAGAGGAGGAGGAGGAGCAGGAGCAGGAGGAGCAGGAGCAGGAGTGGAGAGGAGTTAAAGTAACAATCCTTCCCGCAGCTTCCAGCGGTTCTTTCAGGTCAAACAGCAGCACTGCGGAGCCGAAGGGGAAAAAAAGTAAAAAATAAATATATAACCATCACGTCAGAGCTCCTCCTCCCCGTCATCCTCATCTTCATCACCGTCGTCATCACCGTCGCCCTGAAATATCCCAGGATCCTCAGCTGCACCCGCTGAAACGCACGCCCTCCCCAGGATGACCCCTGCTCGGGCTTCGTCTCCAGCGGAAGTCTTTTATTTTGGAAGAGCCTCGACAGTGAATCAGCTGAAAAAAAACAAAACGAAAAAATGAAAAACAAACAAACGAGGACTTTTGGTTTTGACCCGCTGGGTCGAAAGGAACCGCCTCGGTGCCGAGTCTCTGCCCCGGCAGTCACCTGTGAGTGCCCTCACCTGTCAGCGCCCAGGTGACGTCGTACAGGTGTGTGTGTGCGTTTTCTCTCCAGGTGAAGCTGCTGTTGTTGTTTTTTTAAGTCTCTGGACCGTTTCACAAGGACCAGACCAAAGACCAGGACCAGCTGGTTTGTGTCTCAGTCTCAGTCCTGTGTGGTGGTGAGGGTGGCGGTGGGGGGGGGCATCTGGAGTCGCCACCATCAGCTCTTTATTGCTCTTATCTCAGAGAAACGTGACCAACAATATTTAAGTACAGTTTTATCATTGTCATGTCTTTAGATGAGCCTCTTCCCACTGACCCCCCTTCTGAATACCCCCCCCCCCGTCTATTCAGCATCTGCCTTTGCAGCAGCTGTGTGTGTGTGTGTGTGTGTGGGGGGGGTACAGTATGGCGAGGACTTTTTCTAATGGGGGGGGGGGTAAATAGCTTAAAGACATGAATTAAAGATTCAAATGAACCTTTGTCTTTTGTGTTTTGCTTCCCTCTGCTGGTTCGACTGTTCTGCTGCAGCCTGTTGACTCAGGTTCAGTCTGGAGGATTAATTCAACTTCAACTCATGTCCACAGTCATTTTAGAAATTGTCTCTGAACACATAGGAACATCATATATAAATATATAGGATTTATGAGTCACCCAAACCTGGATTAATTTGAGTTTATCATTTCAGTAGAAATTAGTTCACAAAGATAGACATTTTAACCATTTGCCTCCTGATTAAATACGGCTCTTTTGATTAGCTGATCACAGACGATAATTATGAATAAAGATCAGATCTATCGTTTACAGGCCTGTGAGGTGGTTACATATCTACCATCATCCAATGAAGATAAACAGACATTATTTATATGTGTGTGTCGCTAGAAGTCAGACAGAAGTTTAAGGACACGGTTCTGAAACCTGGACCTGGTTCTCACCTTAACTTTTGACCAAGACCTGAGTGAAGATCCAGGGAAAAAAAGAAAACAAAACCAACTTTCCTTTGTTTTTGAAAAACAACCAGGATAGATAAAAATTGGATTTTTTTTAGGAAATTATTTAGACTAATCTGTATTTAATCAAAACAGGCTCAGCAATTAAAATCCTGAATTTCTGTCCTATCCAGAAAAAATTATAAAACCAAAATCACAATTGAACCGTTTCATAATTTAAAAAAGTCTTTGTCATTTTAAATATTGATAAACTCAGTAAAACGGCCAAAGAGCCATCTGACACAACCATGACTGATAAAACATTGTTTATAGCTGAATTAGGACTCGGACGGGATCATAAACAGAAAAGTGATCAATACACAAAATTATAACATTGAACAGTATTTTGTTAAAGGTTATTAGTTTTTAGTCTCTCTGGCATCAGATGCTTTTCATGTCCATTATTTGGTAAATTAAATAAAAATATCTGATCAGACCATTAATTTATATTTTGACTAATTAATGCCGATTTTCTCACGTGATGAATGTCGGAGCCACAGATTTGACGTTTTAACGTGAGGGTTCGCTCACCTGTGCGTGAGGGAGGCAGGTGTCATCCTCCTCCGGGCGTCCGTCTATCACACCACTTGAACCAACAGGCAACAGATTCAGGAAAACTCGAAAGAAGGAAAAAAAAAAAAGCTCTGAAGCAAATGTGATGAGGGCGTTTTTTTTTCTCCTCTTCTCACCGTTTCTGCCCAGTTTTAATGACATCACCTGGGAAGACCATGAGATGTGGTTGAAAGCTTCAGAAGGTGTCTAACAAGTGGACAATGATTTTTAGTTTTTAGTGAAACTACAAAAAACAGGAAACCAAATATTATTTAAACCTAAAATAAGGGATTTTTTTGAGTCAACACTGACATAACATGTTAATGTCGATGGCGAGCTTGAGATCAAACAGCTGTTGATCTCTCCACATCCAGCAGCTACAGAGCAAAACGATCCTTCACTTGGATCTGGTCTCTGACTCCACCTGTTGAGTTTAAGTCCACTACTCCCTCTTCTTTTAGCTCTGTGTTTGGTCTCCACCAGCTCCTGAGGCGAAACCTCTGGCTCTTTAGCTGCTTAACGCTCCATGTTCACCAGCTGGTCTCGGAGTGTGTTTGCTGATGAGCAGGTGGTGGACAAGTGGGTTTGTACAGATGTTTCTCTGAAAAGATCTGGTTGCTGCTGTATTAGAATCATGAGACTGAACGAGAGCAGTAGACAGATGAGCTGAAACTCAAAGTTGAGGGATGCTGCAGATTGAGGTGATAATCTCTGTAGCTTCATCATACACTTATTCTAAAATATTAACTATAGCTGCTGTAAACATCTAGAAGTAAACTTGGTCCAAAAACAGACAAAAAAAAAAATAGAGGGCATCATTGGAGTTTTATTTTGAGACCGTTACCTGTGTGTGGTGGTGGTGGGCGGCAGAGACAACAGGAAATGGCTGCCAATGAACCTTGAAACCGCAACATTAAAGATACTGAACTTTTTGGCCTGTAAACACTGAACAGCACCCTGTGTTGGCTCTATACATGTCCCTCTGGACATCTGCACACTTAAAAAAAATATTTTTTTTAAAAAAAAAAGGGCAAAAATTAAAGACTTGACACCTCTGTGTGTTGTAGGAGTTTGGTTTAATATTATATTTAAAAATAAATTAACGAAAATAACTTTAAAATGCAACAGAAGAAATTGAAAAAAAAAAAAAAATCCAGATTATAAACATTCTTTGCCAGCAGGGGGTGGAATCGTAGTGCTCATGTAGGATTAAATTTACAAATATATTTATAAAAAAGGAATTTATTAGACATATCCACAAATCACGAAAGCATTCCTTTACACCCAGTGAGCTGAATCTGGTCTACCACCCAACCGTTGTTCTTCCAGCTACAAAAAGGTCTAGAAAATTTATATTTATATATGTATATATATTTCGTACACATGCCCTATGTGTGGATGAGGCTGTAAAAAACTAAGACTGTACAAAAAAAAAAAAAAAAAAAAAGCACAGTGGTGATGCTGTGGATGGAATAATGATTAAATAATGAAAACACAAGTCAGTTGGACCCACACGGTGACCTCTGACCCCCGAGTTGAGGTTGGAGTCGGGGGAAAGAACTGTTCATTCATCCTCTTCGCAGTTTTCGGCTTGGGGGAAAGAGGAGAAAAACAAAAAACAAATAACGCTGACGTCGTTGCAACAGAAGTGTCCATATTATGTGGAAGACAAAAAAAAAAAAAAAAAAAAAAGTGAAAATGAGTGAAAATGAGCGAAAACAAGAACTGGCTCTTTTTTTCCTCTCTCCTTCACTAAACGGCTTCTTGGTGCTTTAAAAACAGGAAGAGGTGGTTCAGTCCTTCAGATTTGTCAAGATGGAGAGGAGGGAAGGGACGGGGGGCACTCAGGTGAGAGGTGAATATTATGTACAGGTGAACCAAACTGGAGGAAAAAAAAAAATTACATTCAATTTAAAAAAAAAAACAAACCTGTAAAAAGCTTTTGCTCTGAAACTCTGGCAGTCAGATGAAGTGGTCAGATCATTAACACCAACTACCAGGTTAAATATGGAAATGTTCAGAAGCCATGACGAACCAGAATATGATGAACTGGAATAATTACTTTTTTTTGGAGATCAGTCTCCAGTCTTCTTTTTTCACGCCTCTGGAGCCAGGTCTGCGGCGGAGAGATAAAACTCCTGCTCGCCGCCGACTCCAGGTCCAGAGTCTGACCACGGTTCCCCAGGTGTTCTACCTTTAAAGTCAATGGAAACCACATATACAAAAAAAAGGGAGGTAAATACTGAAAGTCATGATCAATTCAAAGCTGATGATCTCTAGATTTAACAAAAAAAAAAAAAAAAAAAAAAAAAAGGCTCTTCTGTTCGTCGGCGCGACGACCATCGACATGAGTCTGGTTTTAGGGAGGGTTTGCCTCGGCTACTCATGGGTCTTTTGCTTTTCCACCGTCAGAAACTTGTGTAAGAATCCTTTTGGAGCAGTGGCCGTCTGCAGGAGCTGAACAGGACAGAACAGGATGGTTCTAGAACAAACGACTGGCGGTGAGGTTTGTCGGACCAAGTTGGCTTCGCCAAAGAAACGGCAGACATGTTTCCATTGTTCCTTAAGACGCAGAGTGAAAATCACCGTTGTTTATGGCATCGCTGTACTTTTAGGAAATATTTTAGCTAATTCCCGAGAGCTCAGAACGACAGCGGACACCGTTCACCTCCCAGTGACATTCATGAGCTTCATATTCAACATGGGACAAGTTACATCATACTGAATGTCTGAGCCAGAGTCGTCCCTCCCCAGTCCTGAGAGGGAAAGAGTCTAAATGTAATTTTATATTCGACAGCATCTGAGGTTACTCTCTTAATGTCAGATGTCTGTGTCCCGCTCGGTGCCAGAGCTGAAGCGACTAAACGATTAGTCAGTTTTTGGAAAACATTGATGAATCAATTTGTCGTTTAAGTAGAAAGCGTAAATCTGTTGGGAGCAAATTCTGTAGGCGGACATTTCTTTCTTGTGCCCCAGGGGTCTCGGGCTGACCGTTTGAGAGAACTAGACATCTGGAGGCGTCGGGCTCCAAGACTCAGACGCCTGCACACAACATCCCTCTCGCCTTAAATGTTGAGACATTTCCTCTTTCACATTAGACGTCTGAGAATTAAATAATATATTGTAAAACTACTTGCTGCTGTATAATCAGTAAAAAACCAAAAAACCAAAAAAAACAAAATGCATGACTGAATCACTAACGTTCGAAGTGGTCACGGACTTTTTTTGGGGGGGGGGTCCCTCCATCGTCTGTTTTCCACAATTTTTCCACTGAAGATTATCCGTTTATGAAATGAAAGAATAGCTAATGTTTCCACTGACAGACAGCAACTCTGCAGAGAGCTGCAGTAGCAGATGATCCTTATGTGGTTGAGAGCCAAGATCCAGGTGTTTCGTCTCCGTTCTTCTGTCTCCCGACCGATGTGTGATCATTTCAGACGGACGCAGGAGTTTGAGGATTCATTTGCGAGGCTTTTTAGCGACCTCGGGCATATTCGTCTATTTTTTCAAGTGGAGCAGTGGCATTTCTAGGCCGTTCGATTTAAAATGCAGAAATGGAGGAACTCCTACATGAGTTTCTGATTCTGGGGAAACCTCAGAGAAGTTTTACCTGAAACCAAACAGTCCTTCAAGCCCAAAAAAATAAAAAAGTTAAATTAAAAAACACCTGTTGGCTGCAGTTTCCTGCCTGCGCTCGTCAGTTTGCTCAGCCTCAAAGCCGCTCTAAGTAAAGCTGTAAACTTTGGTCATGACTCCAGCGACAGAACCGAACCCGACTGGGATGACGGGGGTCTGTGGTAACGGTCTTCATTCATACATTCACATAAACGGGAATCATAAGATGGCGAGTCGTCGAATAGCAGAGCGAACTCTCACGACGCTCTGTGACAGAATAATGGGCCCCTCCCACCAATAAATACCCCAGTCCCGCCCACTGATGAATGATAAAATACATCAAACTGCTTCGTCTACAGCAAATCCTTGAACCTACAGCCGTCCTCGGCGGGGAGGGGGGACAAAGACTGATTTATACGCTTCTCGCCTAAAAATGAGGGGGGGCAAGATAAACATGACAGGACCAGAGAAACACACTGCTAGTTTTTCTTCTTGACGTTGTTGTTGGTGGCGAGCCGAGGCCGCGGCGACGGTATCAGGCCTCCCAGAGGGACTCGACTCCGAGCCACCTCGAAGAGTTTGGAGAAAACCTGGAGGAGGAGGAGGAGAAGGAGGTCGGCTTAAAACAGAAGCAGCTGGAGAAGAGGCTCTAAAAAAAACAAACAAAAAAAAACCAAAAAACCCCCCCAAAAAATAGCTGATAAAAATGGAAATCTGAATGAAAATTAAAATTTCATATTTCATCAAAACGTGTCAAATTCTCAATCATCATTATCATCGGGACTTTAATATACCATGAGATTAAACGTATGTGCAACAGATAAATACCGTCAGACTGATTATGTTTTATGACTGGTGCTTTTGCTTCAGGTTTCATGTCATGTGTCTCATCGTAGCTTGTTGCTGTTGACTAAGGAAACAAAATTTCCACCGTGACGACAAATATTTGAGTTGTCACTCATTTGTTACTCTGTAAATAAAAAGTCCTGTTCAACCTTCAAATGAACATTTCCCTTGAAGGGATTTTTTTTGTCAAAACATAACTGGGGAATAAAAGCATGTTTATTATCTTAAACCTCGATACACTTTCACAGGTGATCCTCACCTTTCGTGGAGTCCTCTGGAAGCAACGAGTAAGAGAGGAAAAAAAAAAGAAAAGAAAAAGAAAAAAAAGGAGGAATTAGAGGAAGAGGACGATGAGAACAGTACGACAGTAACTGGCTGCTTTTCAAGGCGAAGTTCTGTCCAATCATTCTGGTGAAGTTTAAACATTTTTCCGAGGAAATTTCTTCAGGATGTCAACAGCAGGGAAGGGAAACATGGACCAAATCCTCAGAGCAGGTTTTGTTTCATAGTGCGATTATGATCCATATTCAGATAAAGCAACGAGTCACTAAAAATCTACTGACAAACTGAAGAATAATATAATCATGAGATTCCCCTGCTAATTAACGGGCAACATAATGATCTTACATACCTCAGAATATGATGATATGTATAACTGTTTCACAAAATCTCTAAGGCTTGACAAAAGGGCATCGTGTGTGACACACACACACACACACGTAAAAGAACATTTTTTTTGGGGGGGGGGCAGAAGTTCTGAAGAGGAACCGAAGAGTTACAAAAAAAAAAAAGGCCGAATCAAAAACCCATCGGAAAACGGCAGCGTAAGGCTATGGAGTGAGTGAATGAGTTTGACAAGATAACGTCTTCTATCGTTCCCGCAGTCGATGCAACAATTAATCATGATATCAACACAAATGGCGGTTTTAAAGCTCTCCACAACACGACCTCTCACCTGCTCCCAGAGGGTTTCGGCCACCTGGTCGATGGCCCCTCCCACCTCGCGGAACTCCCCGGAGTACTTGACGTAAGCCCAAATGCAGAGCGCTGTCAGGGCCACGCCCATCACCAGGTTACACAGCGTGGCCACAGAGCTGATGCCTACGAAGCCTGTGACCAGCGACGCTATGTACATGACGAACATGATGACAAACAGCGTGGCGGGTGTCCGTGCGGCATAGAAGATGTTCTTGCCGTCGTTGTGCTTGCTGAAGTTGGCGTAGGCCTCATCGAGCTCCGCCTCCAGCTGTTCCTGGTAGCGCCGGCAGAAGTCCTCGCCACCCATCTTCTTCACGGAGCGGAAATGTCGCACCGACGCCTGCCGAAGCTCTGTGTGGCGGTGCTCCAACTCCACCGGGGACATGTAGGGCTTGTCTCCACCGCAGATCTGAGACCGGGGACACAGGATAGAGTTAACACAACGAGGGAAAAACTCACCGTCGATGGAAACTGGACCTCGGAGGTCCGGCCAGGTCCCGGATACTTTACCTGCTCCATGCTCTTGTTGTACGCGTCTTTGGCTCCGGCTACAGCTGCAAGGTTATTGGCTTCAGCGGTCGCCTGGGTGACAGATGACAGGACAACACTTCAACTGATGCACCATTTGTTAATGTATATTTCTTGCAGACAAAAGGGATCATGAACACGTTCTCAAAGTGTGTGAACCTTCCAAAAGGTTTTTCCATCGTGAGAGATACACTTGCCAACCGTCTTAAAAATGTGAGTAGTTCATTTTAGACAGACAAACGGTGAATTATGTTTCTCCTCCACTGACATTAAAACCGAGCTAAACATATTGTGAAGAGTGTATCTGAGGTAGGTTCTGCTGGAGCCGAGACAGACCTGCAGCATGGACTTAGGGTGAGGGAGCTCCTCTCCTTGGTATATCTTCATGTAGGCCTAAAAAAAAAAAAAACCAAAAACAAAAACAAAAAACAAACAAACAAACAAGCAGGTGACTGAATGTGGAGAAAAACAAAGAAGAATATGTAACAGAAAGTACATTCTTCCTACAGACATAAAAAACCAACAAATTAAAAAAAAATAAATAAATAAAAAAAAAAAAAAAATAAAAAAAATAAAAAAAACAACTAATATAGTTTAATCTTTTCAGGAAATCTCATGGAAACACGTTTGTGCGGAAGCCATTTTGAAACTTTAGTCCTCAAAAGAGAAAGTCGCTATGGGGTTATGGTGTTAACCACATGGGCCTTCTGGCCCAAACGAGGAGACAGAAATACAGAGATATACAGAGCAATATTTGATGTACAGAGCAATACAGAGCAAACGAAGGGGGGGGGGCACAACCAGACCCTGCCAGTGCCGTTGCCACTGAGGCGGCAGGCACCCTCAGGCTCAAACTCACCTTGAAGTACTGTAGCAGGTCTCTGCAGGTGATTTTGACTCCTCCTATCTCTTTCTCCACCAGGTTCTCCGGGGAGAGCAGTGTTGGGACCAGGTTCACCAGCTCCTTCTTGAACTCCTCGTCGATATCTGAGGCGCACACCACAAGTCGTAGACCTAAGCTCACAAACCAATCGGCTGACTCACATTTCCTTTTTTTTTTCCCTCGTTTCCGCCCTGGGTGGCGTACGAGTTTCATGGTTCCATGTTCTAACCGACCTCCACGGTTCCACCATGCCAAGATTTTTCTCAGACCTGCACGCCATGGCTACGGATCTTTTGAGACACTGAAGAACATTGTTCTTCTCAGCTCTCGTGAAGGAAAAACTAGGAACCTTAGCACCTTTCTGCCACAGCAGCTTTGTGCCCATATCCGCCTGATTTTACATTTTACACAGCTCTAAAGCTCAATGACATCTCGTGTTAGCATGGTAGAACAATGGTTACCGTATAAGCATTAATTACTTTATCTCTGAAAATACAGGACAGTGAATACACATTTTATGGGGAAAAAAATGTGATGTTTATGCATTTTATTATCACAGATTCACGGTGAAACCCCCCCTGTTATGATGGTAAAAAGCTTTTTTTTGTTAAAAGAAAAGTGTTCAGAGTTATTACATACATTTAAATGGCCTTCAATGTACAGATGGTGCACTGGGTTATAATAAAAATAGAAGTGTGGGGGATGGAGGATATTTCCATTAATTATAAAACAAGAGTAGCACTTTATATAAGACAGTGACTTCGGTGCCACAGGCAAGAAAACTTGATGAGTCTTAAGTAATATCAGCTTCATTCTTTCTAGTCCAACGTCAACATTCTAAACATTTAAGACTCCACTTGAATCATTTGCCACTAAACTTTTCAGATGTAGTTTAGAGTTGGTGCTTTTGAATCTGAAGCTTAACTATAGTCGCTTAACTTTTTATTGATATAATGTGAACGTCTAGTTATCTAAGAGCAACTTTTCATGGTGCCCGAGGGTCTGAAATGGTCTGCGGCCGAGCCTGCAGAGGTTCGTTTGTGCAGACCGCAGCCACATGCGTCGGTGGGGTCGTGTGATGAGCAACTAAGGGGTGGTGCCAGTGACATTACCTCTGAGCCGGCCATCGAACTGGGGGTTGGTGGCCACCTTGAGACCAGGGTGGGGCAGCAGGAAACAGCGGATGTTGGAGAAACAGGAGTGGATGTGTTTCCTGACGTTCTGCAGCTCCTCGTGTTGGTTCTGCTTCACCTGAACGCACACACAGTAACGAGTTAATACTCCGCTGGATTTTCGCTTTTGATAGAGCGTCAGTTGTTCTGCTGTACTTGGACATAACCCTACCGGGAACATACAGGTATTAAAACAAGGCTACTACAGTTAAGGGAGAAATAATCCATGGAAATGAAACCGAGAGTTCAGGTGAAACTCGCCTGCAGTCGTTTCTCCAGGAAGCTCCACCCTCCCTCCAAACCGTACGGGTGCTCATAAGGGTAACTCCAGTCCCTGATCAGGAACATCAGAGTCTGAAAAAGGGGGGACAGGTCCGGGTTACTGATCCGGGATCACAGCTGCACCTGCTCCTGAGGAACAGGCCGTTGAAATCTCCAGCAAACGCTCGATCCTACGAAGACCGGTGTTGTGCAGCTTTTTTGTGGCTCTCATCGGGGGCTAAGACAGAAACACGTTCTTCATAGAACGTTCTTAAAGTCGTGAAGGCACGAAGAGAAGAAACAAAAGATTTAATTCAAACGTGGTTCACATTTAGATTTATTTGCAAAACAAATACTTGATAAATAATCTAAAGTTTTTTGAAATGTCTTTCAAACAGTTCACTCCATAAACTGAACTGATTAAATTCTGAATCTATCATGAACTTGTATTGGTATTAATTGCATTAGTGGTATTAGTGGTTGTGTCTACCTGACTAAACTAAACCCTAGCTGAATCCGATACAATAGAGTTTACACTGACTGATCCATTTCTTAAATATTTTCTGAAATGAGTCAAGTCAGGTCGTACCTGAAAAGGTTTCTCGTAGACCACCTCCATGGCCAGCCGTCCATACTCCGTGAAGAGCTGAGGGGAGGATACAACCACTCAGTTTAAATTCCAAATTTAAACTGTGACACAACAACACAGTCAATAGAAGCTCCATTAGTAAAGGAACTGCTGCGTGTCTGTCTGGCCGTTACAGTGGTCAAGCTCAATCCAGATTTTTCTTCGGAATAAGAAGTTTTAAAAAAATAAATTAAAAATATATAATGAAATTGAATTAAAAATAATCCCCTTCCAAGGAATCCTGCTCAAAGACTTTACTCAGGACAGTCCGAAGTGTGCAGAACTTTGTCAGCATAGTCAAACTCTGGTGAGTAGAAAATAAAAAAAATCAAAAATTAAAAACAGAGAATGTATCAACCCCTCTGATCGATGGCTCATCTGAAGTTGAGCGGTTGGGCCCAAAGATGGAAGAGAGGTTTTCAAACGTTTTCCCAGCGTGAGCCGCATTCTGCCTCATATGGCTGCAGCTGGCTCCGGCTACAGCAGCAGCAAAGCAGTACGGACCCTGGCACTTCAGAAAAACTCCCCACATGGAGCTCTTCACTCACGCCTATCCTTCATCCCACCCCAGGCGTGTCTAACCCTTCATGCGAAACTGAACGGTTGACGCCATCTTCAGGCTTATACCTCAAGATAAAACCCTTTTTTAAAATTCCCGGCGTGAACAAAGCAGTGCTGAAACAACAAGACAGATTCTAAGTGGCCCAGTTAGGGGAACCTTAAAACCACCAAGGAACCGGGGATCTTGCGGTTCTTCTCAGCCTTTTTGCTTTTTTGGCATTTCTTCCGGTAGCTAGACACGATCCAGCAGGACTGTACAGGGACCAATCATCTTAGCAAAAAAATGGTTACAATGCAAGTGGACTCAACTCATATTACAGCTTCAGGGGGGCACTACTCTTGCCGCCCCCCCATCCCCCTTCATTTGCATGGAGGGATTGTATTCATCTCAGGGCCCACAACCCTGACCCCAACCCAGTCAGCTGTTAGTAAAACCATCTGATACAGACCTGGAGGTGCTGAAGGTCATCTTCCTGGACGTTCTGGGACAGGTTGTACACCTGAAAAACGAACAGGATAAACAAAGAGCCCCCCCCCGTCAGTTGCCCAGAACCATCATTTCCATAAGTGTCAAGATCCAGTTGTGGCTTAGGAACTGAGCCGACGTTAGAGAAAGAGCCGAACCTGGACAGAGCTGGTCATGGTGCTCAGAGCGAAAAGCGTGGCGCAGTCTTTGATGGTGGACTGGCTGTCAAACGCCCCCTGTGTGTCAATTAGTAGAACCGCAACCTGTGAGAACAGCAGCACACGGCAATTTCACTCCAGCGGCTCCCCCCAAAAAAAAAAAAAAAAAAACAAACAACACAAAACACAACACAACAACCAGAGACAAAAGTTCGGCGTGCGATCGTGGCAAGTGAAGGGGAGGCCGCCTGTGAACTGACTTTGCAGCCGTCCGGTTTCTCCACCACGAACACCTCGCTCCAGGCCAGGATGCCTGTGGTCTCCCGCTCGCAGCCGCCCCGCCAGGTGAAGCCCGTCAGAGGCTCGTCCACACTGCCCATCCACGAGTCAGTCTGGGGGGAGGGACGACATGTTGGAGTGACGAATGGTTACTGAGGGAGCACGGGGTTATTTAAGGGGAGAAAACGGTCTGGGGCTTGAGTGGTCACTGTTGTTGATGAAAAACTATGAAAAAAATTAGCCAAATAATTATTAGGCAAAATTTTTTTCCCCAGAACTATGACATAAGCATTAAAAGAAAACAGGTAATTTTAGTATTTTGACTGGTCAGTGTTTGGTCTAGTACAACAGAACTAGACAAGAAGAAGCAGCAGGACAACATTTATCATAATGACTTAATTAATAACTTTTTAAATCTACATATGGGTTTACAGGTGTTGGATCAAGGGACTTAAAAAAAAATCTGAATTTATCCTTTCCAATGTGAGACAAGGTTGAGTTTCCATCAGCATGTAGCACAAATGTAGCACAAATTCAAAGTAGAAATTCGATTAGCTTCTATCAAGCCAGACTTGAAACAAACACATCCTTGGGTAAAGCAGATTTTATACACTACTCTATGAATTTACCTAATATTGTGATTCAACTAATGTTCTGTAAAACTGTTTGGATAAAATGTTTGATATTCAATTTTCAGAATTAAATACCAAATTAAATACCATTAAATACCATGTCACTTATGAGCAAACAGCCCTAACGTGAGCTGACCTGAGTGGGCGGGGCTTATCCTATACATAAAGATGGCCTTTATGTGTGGAATAAGCAGCAGCAGAGGCCCAACTACAGAGCAGACATTGTGCCAGTCTCCAAAATCCTTTTTACAGCATGATGAAACCGTCCAGAATGTTCCTCACTGCTTACTGTAGATTAACATGGCCAAAGGTCACATCAGAGCTCAACACAAACACTCCAGAGCTTCCTCTACAACCCCCGTCAACCTTTTAAAACCGAAACACCTCAACTTGATTCATTTCATCAGGGTTCAATAAACCGAACACAGCCGACAGGAAGTGATACAGAACAACAGTCCTGTCCCAGCCAAAAGAGTTCCTGTGAGTTTCTAGGGTTTGATGTCACAAGGAAGATTCCCTTGTGTTCTGACAAACAACATGTATGTAAACCCTAAAAACACGCAGCTGTGGAGCTAAACAAACTTTTTTTTTGCACTTTTTTTATAGTTCCTGAAAAAAAAATGTCAGTCTGTAGATGCATAATAATAATAATAATCTGTAGGAGTCTGATACCAGGTTGTCATTTGTTGTGCAACTGTGACTACATTTAGATCCCATACACGTGTAAAATCAAGTTATTCCTTAGAATATGAAGTTTTCTGCACCAAAGAAACACAAGTGAAACATTTGAGAAAAAAACAATCCCAACTCATTACTCTGGCTGAAACAACCCCTTTGTACCTCAAATATGAGAGAAAGGGCAGAATCCACAGTCCTGGTTCTGTGGGGGGGACAGGACTCAAAGTTCAGCTGAAGTTAATATTTAACAGCCTGAGTGAGACAATATTAATTGAATGTCTTTCTGGGCATTATTGTGCCCTTTTTTATCAGATCTGGACGTCGAAGAAATGAGGAGCGAGATGTGGGGAAGGACAGAGGGCACAGCCAGATGGGAACTAAGTCTCTCGGTGTCTCGCTGCCAAGCTTCAGCGGAGATGACAGCAAAAAAAAAAAAAAAAAAAAAAAAAAAGAAACAGCAACCGTTCTGTCAATGCACAAATGAAAAACACAAGGTCGGACCCCTAAATGTAGCACAAATTTAACCAAATTTTGTGAGAAATTTGGAAAAATAAATTCAAATTAATGCACATTTTTCTGTACGTGTATATTAGGAGCAGGTGGAAGGAGATGTTCCAATCTGTGCCATTAAACCATTCCCAAAAAAGAAGAAAGGGCGAAACAAGATGATGATTTAAATTTTAAAAAAGCTCCAGTTGAGGCTCCAACAATGAAAAAAAAAAAAAAACAAGATAGAACACACAGTGGAAATCTGACCCGTCTGTTTCATGTATTAATGGAACAAAAACAGTAAGTAGACCTTGAGTTCGGATTGTTTTGTGGGCTGCTATTGGCAAGATCAAGAATCTGCTTTGATGTGAGACTGAAATTCCCATAACGGGTTAATGGAGAGCTTAACCCCTCAGTGGGCGGGGCCTGAGCGGACAGCATACCTGTCTGTACATGTAGCGCAGCATGAAGTCCAGCAGGAAGGACTTGCCCTTGCGGAACGCCCCAGCCACGGAGACGACCACCACATGGAGGTCCTGCAACTCCTCCCGCAGCAGCAGCCTCTCCAGCGCTGCCTCCTGCAGCGCGAACGAGTGCTCCTCCTCGTTCGCCGTCACGATCTGCACCGGCCTGGCCACGCCCGCCTCCCGCTCCTCCTCCTCACACCTCATCTGGCAGGTGTCCAACTTAAACCTGTGGCCAGCTGAGGGGGGAAAGGTGCCGTTAAAAAGTCGGACAACCAGAAGGCTCAGGACGTGGAGAGGGCGCTGGATTAGTGACTGACAGGTCTGTTCTCTGCTCAGACAACATTAACTTATTTCTAAAAACAAGGTGGCTATGTCACATTCCTCCTTAACCATCAAACGAAAATCTGCTTCTGAATAAATTTACGGCCGCTGCAGAGCAGGGCTCTGTTTCTCATCCACCTCATCATCATTTTTGGGGTCCCACATGTGGAGGATAGGAATTGTGGACCCTGGAGTCTCTTTAGCACCACAAAGCTTCATTAATGTTGTGACTTGCTTTTTTTGTTGTTTTTTTACACATTTAGGAAAAACAAAAACAAACTGCTGCGCCTGCAGTTTTGATTCTTCGCTCGTCTGTCGTGTTTTCAATAATGTTTCGATTAAGTGCTTGGCCGTGATGGTGATAAGCGCCATGAGATGTCGCCACAAGGTTCTCGGCATGAGACGGCTCCTCAGACTGAAGTTAAATTAGCGCCCGTTCCCGATCGGAGACACTGAAACGATTCAAGCCCTGTGGTCCCCCCCCCCCCCGGCGTGACAGTGCTGGGTGTAGACTCATGAATCTGCTGACACTCTGGACTGGAGTTAGTTACAGTGGACAAGTTCAAATGCGCTAAAGAGGGAGCTAATTGCAGGAGGAATCCCCCCACACACAGCTAATGATACATGTATGTGTAACCACTCTCTGCTAATTAATGCATCCTACAAACTATCAACCTCCTTCAGTCTGACCTGTCTCTACTTTATCGGCAACATCCACCTGTGCTGCTTCCTGCCCTTGACCCCAGTCCCCGCGTGGAGGACTGTTCTTCTGCTCGCCAGGTGTAAACTAAAAACAGCCGGTCACCTGTCTACATCACACTGTAGCACATTGTGACTCCGGTATTTTCCCTCAAGTTAATCCATCTTGAAAAAGCTCCCGTGTACTCACAGGGTCTCGGCTGGACAGAAAACTAAGGTAAAAAAAAATAGGCTACTATTACTGGATGGCAGGGATGGCTGGAGGTTTACAGTAAATAGTCAGATCTCTCCGCTATGCATTGTTCTCTGGACTCAAGTTTTAACCTGTGGATCCTTTTATGGTGGCAGTCACACTTCAGTGACCTGCAGCCCTGGTCACGGGGCATCAGGATGATTTCAGAGGGACACTGCAGACCCTTCTCAGCCGGTTCCGTCATCCTGGCAACCCCCCCCCAAAAAAAAACAAAAGCAAAAAAGGCCTGCAACCTTTCAGCAACGTTATAAAGTGAATTTGGGTTTTAGACAGTTGATTTTTAAAAACATAAAATGAATAAAATCTGAAGATGAGCTCTGGGAAGTCCTGACATGCATTTTCAGACACTTTCTAGGTTAAACAGTTAAGTGATTACTCAGTGTGAAAGTAGTATTTATCTGTCGATCTAAATCAGCTGTTGTTGATACATCCTGTATAGCAAGTTTCATCTATCAGATCAGTAATTTTACACCTGGAACAGCTGGCGGGAAAACCTCTGGACTTTAGGAGACGCGACTGAAATCTGAGCTGGAGACTGTTCACCACGATGCTGGAGTTTAAATCTTAAGTTGCCATCGAGACTTTTAAAAACGACCCTTCAGCTTCTGCTCAGGGCGTTTTTAAATGTGTATTTTATATATTAATTCAGAGTTCAGAAAAGTTGCCTCGTGTGATTCACTGTCCAGTTCTGTGAGCTGATATTTTTGGCCCGCTCATCATAGTGAGGAGTGTGGGTAGAGTCCCTCCAGACTGACAGTGCGATAAAGGTTTAAACCTCGAAATATTCACACTGTGTCTTGTGCTCACAGGTCAGTAATGTGCTGAGAGTGTGTTAGTCATGTGACTGCAGTCAGAAGAGCCGTCACCTGACCACAGAGAGGGAACAGGCTAGTCTCTGTTGTGTGTGTCTTTTTTTTTTTAAATAAATAATATCACAGATTCTGCCTCAACAAAAGCCCTTTTTAAGTGTTTTTAAAGGGTCAAATAAAATAGCTGGTTATTTAAATCTTGGGTCAATACATCCTTAAACTCTGCTCCTGAAAAGCCAATATATATGGAAAAAAAAAAACAAACCAAAAAAAACTGTATCCCAGCTATGAGCCAATTTAGTGAGGATGTGGTGTAAAGTAAAACGCACAGGAGAACTCTGAGAAGGCTACCCCCCCCCGTTTTTGCCTTCTGGTCAAACTGAGAAAATGTTTCATTTGTAACATCCCAAAAAACACGAGCTTTTAACCTCCCCCCAAGAAAAAAACAACAACAACAACATAACCTTTCCCAGAAATTACATGTGAAAACTCAGCCCAAGTTTAGATGAGGAAAACCAAGCTGTTCCTTAACATTAGGTCTATTTGAGGGCTGCATGTTGGCAAAGTTGCAGCTTATTGTCGTCCATATGCCTCTGTGATCAACATTAGCCAATCAAACAATACAGCTGTTGTCATAAAGCTGAATATTATCGGGAAACTGATTATAGGATCAGATGTTCAGAATGCGATTATTTGAATAATCATAGTTTTTACCCGATCACTAATAAAATAAATTACTTTAAACAGGGGCCACTTATGTCTGAGCATTATAGCGAAAGATAGCACATACTGCAAGAAACATCACAATCTTATGAACCAGTTCATTTGTGGATCAAAACACAGCAAGCAAGAGAGGAAGGGAGAGACGCTATCACTAACTGTTAAGCTAAAGAAAAACATGTGTGAAATTTAGCAGGAAATTAGAAGAGAGTCATTATTGCTGGAGTAGAAATGGTGCAAGGTTAAAGGTACAGCGGGTAATTTGCTGCTCTAATGAATGAAAATAGCCATATTAACTGGGTTGAGGTAAAGTGGTTATATAAAAGCTACCAGAAACGCTGCTGACCCAAGACAATACACTTATGTCAACATGTTGATGGCTATTCGCTTCAGTTACTTAAACAAAATGTAAAAAAAATGTAAAAATGTAAGTCAGTCAAATTTACTCAGTAAAGCTGGATTTAAGCTTCTGCATTGAGTCTACACAAGTGGTCTACGCTGTACTTCTACATTGGTGCTGCTCTGCAGTTACACCACCAAACCCCTAGTTGACTGTGTTTATATGCCTCTGTGTTGTCTAGTCTGTAAGACAGCGGCGAAAGAGAAGCCTTAAATGTGACGCTACTAATCCGACCAATCACAGCTCTCGCTCTGCTTTTTGAATTTTCAATTGCTTTTGCAATTATAAAAATAAATAAATTTTTAAGGCGAATGTAGATCGGCCCCCGAACATTAGGTATCATCTCCTCAATTACTTATAATAGTATCAGTTTCGCAACATATCAGCTGACCGCTAACGCGGTTATGAATTTAGTGAGATGACTCTGCAGGTCATGAACCGTGATTAAACAATTAATTAATTAATTAATTAAACAATCAACATCAATCATTTTGTTCTTGCTCAGTTGTCTGACAACTTTATTAACAAGCCAATAATCTTGGTAATAATTATATAACAATACATATACCCGCTCATCATATTAATACATAATATTTCCGAGCACGGGGAGGGTGGGAGGTGGAGGGTAGGGTAGGCAGAGGTTTTAACCGCCCGAGGAACCAGACTATCTGCCCCATCGCTCAGTTTTCTAGCTCGCCAACCGTAAGAGAAACAGATCGGAACAACTTCCCCACTGCCACCTCATCAACAGTTGACAATAAACCGGACGGACCGGTGGGCCGCCGGGCTGGGTTTGTCATCTCGTATTCCCTCCTATTGAGGCGACACCTCTGAGGTTTGGACATTATAAAGTCAGTACCCCAAGCAGCTCATGTCCTTGCTTATGCGGCACGTTGAGCTGACCAGACGATTCTCACTTTTTGGTTTAATCTGAGACTTCCTTGCGGCAAAGCTCCTCCCCTCCAGGGCCCAGTATCATTACGCTCATCAGCAGAGCGGAGGAATCCGGTTTGGGTTCTGCTCCTCAGGCACTGTAACAACAGCCTGGTCTAGCTGCACTACTTTTACTTTAACAAGGCAAAACAGCAGTTCTTCACCTTTAGATGTGAATCTGGAATGGAAGACCAACTATCCCTGTATGGTTTCAGAAATATCCATGGCTCAAAATAAAACCCTACCCCCCCAACATGGTATCTAAAGGCAAGTCCCTAAAAGTTCCCTTTGTGTAAGACGAGACACACACATAACTCCATTCCAAAACCTGTTGGTTCAATGTTGATCTGCTCCTTCAAAAAAAACCAAAACAAAACAAAACACTTGACTTGCCAGATAACTAACAAAAACAGTTCTCAAGCTTCAGGAATCCCTTGATTCAGCCTACGAACCTGGAGCCATGAACAACAGTGTGCGTCAGTGCTGGCGGCAGTTCTTCCTCATTCTGCAGCAGCGGTGTGCAGCTTAAAAGAAGCCAAAGAATTCAAAATGTGAGTTGGGAATAAGAGGATAAGTACAGCAGTGCTGTTAGGATATGTCACATGACCAACGATTCCTCCAGTTTTTGCCCCACTTTGGCCTCGGCACACAGCGTGCAGCTCTCCACATGTCGAGCCGCCGGAAGACCAGAACATTCACATTTACTGTTCATCCGGGGAAACTTCGTTGGCCTCCCGACCGATACCAGCCAGACACAGTCCAATGCCGACTCTAGTTCAGTTGACAGCACCCAAGTCGGCCCAAAGCACAGCGAGCCGGAGCTTTCATTGTCGGCTGGCTGGGAGAAGCCAAATTCTACGTCAGGTCTCCTGATGGCGGCCGGCTGGGAGAAATCAACGCACCGCTAGTGACCCAGTGGCCTCTGAGACACCCCCCACCCCCCAGGTTGATCGGCCGCAATGATAATTTGCTTAACTGTCAGCTGGGGACCACATAGACAGCTGAGAGGCAGGGCAACTGACAGGACAATGCAGCGGTGGCTCGATGTGTGTCTCAAAACACCGCACCGTCCCCTCGGATAAAGAGGCATGATAGAAACTAAGCCGCATTCAAAAATCTGACCTTTAATCATACCATGCTTCTTTCAAATAAACCATGATATATCCTATAAAGTCAACGGCACTTCTTAAGCCCTGAGAAAGCAATCTTTGGTTCGGCATACAAAAAAAAAAAAAAAAAAACACAAAATACTTGAGTACCTTTAACTTCGTGAGAAAATTTAGGAAGGGGGAAAAAAAAAAAAACAAAACTCAGTAGACTCCACCGTTTCTTTCCTACCTACGAAACGGCCAAAGTGCGCAACGGGAGCCGTAAGAAAAAGCCTAAAAGAAAATCCAAAAAGCCTGGTCTGGTTCGGTGAGGTTTGGCGTTTTAGCTTCAAGTGGAGCGGAAGGGAAAGTGGTGACTATAGCGCAGAAATCCAGTCGAGTAAGGATTTTCTGGGGCAGCTTAATGGATCTTGCCATCAAGAGAGGAAAGGTAGCTTAAATGGCTCACTTTCTGGACGGAATTCGGCATCTATAGGTTCACTCTTTACGTTGGCGTTATTCCCCAGGATAATATTTCATGTGCAGCGAAAGGCATAGGATGGCTAATGTGTGTAATGGTGTAAAAAACAAAACAAAAACGTGTGGGTGCCCGGTTCTGTTAAAGCATCCCCACAGCCGCTGCAAGGTGTGCTAGCTAAACTGGAATTATTCAAATAGGTGTAGTTAGCTCGCTTGTCCGCCGTTAAACATGCTGGACGCCAGAAGGCTACTGGTTAGCCGCTAAGTTTAACACAGCTGTTACACGCACCTGAAACAATGAAGAACTGGCTGGAACAGGCCAGCAGCTGTTAGCAGAGCGCTAACAAACACATACAGGTGAGGAGCTTAACAACGCTGCCCGCTCCCGCGACGATGCGCCGCGCACGGCGGGGATAAGCGGCAGATGTCGGCGGAAACGCTTCCACGGCCGCCGGCGCCGGGATTAGCGCTTTACCGCTTCACCGCTTCCAGGGCGACGGGTTGTGATTTAACTTTCCCTGTTCAGCGCGACGTGGGGAGAGGATGCGACCGTTCGACGGAGCGGGAGCCGCCTGCGGTGTCGTTTCATAACGTTTATCTCGCCTTGAG
This sequence comes from Istiophorus platypterus, assembly GCA_016859345.1. Lineage (NCBI taxonomy): Eukaryota > Metazoa > Chordata > Actinopteri > Istiophoriformes > Istiophoridae > Istiophorus > Istiophorus platypterus. Next base: position 1,321,837 of record CM029114.1, on the reverse strand, counting down.
CCGCCGACACACTAAACCACACGGCGGCCGCCGCCGCGCGGACGGAGGCCCGCCGCCGCCACCCGGCGCCTCCGCCGCAGCGGTCGACCGCGGATGCGGGCGCTTAGTTACCGTCTTCGGAGATGCTGCTGTTGAGATTCCGCTGCTTCAACCTGTTCTCCGCCGCCGCCGCCGCCATGTTTCTCGACCTGCTGGTGGCAGCGGACCGCTCTGACGTCATTGGAGCCGTGGTCGGCGTCCGCGTGGCGCTAAATACGGAGCCGAGGCCACGCCCCTCAGCCCGCGAGCCGCCCTAGCCGGGGAAGCTAGCGTCCGCTTAGCTAGCTGCTAGCATTCATAGCTAACCCCGATCTGTGCTTATTGACCAGTAAACTGCTTCTCCGCGGGTCTTAAAAAGCACCGAATCCAGTTCTCTCAACCAAAAAGACCCAGATGGAATTAAAAAGTCTTAAGTTTCATTCAGAAAGACTTTGAATTATTTGTCTTGCCTGCTGACAATTAGCTTAAAACTTTTAGATGTCAGTTGTAAGGAAACTCATCTGCTCATAATGGCCAAGTGTTGGTTTTATCAAAACCAAACAAATCATAATATGTATCTTCCCCTTTTTAGTTGGTCAATTCATCCTTCTTCTTTTTAAAAATCTGGTTCCAGGTATGATTAGAAACATCTTTAAACACGGCAGAAACCTTGTAAAAATGATACTGGGATCCTCTATTTATTACAAAAAGCCAAGTTTCCAGGTAAGAGTGTTCATCGCTGTGTCGCCCACAGGAAAACATCGAAACGCCGTGTCACGCTGCTTTGTGAGCCGGCGGTACAAAGCCTCATGGGAGTTGTAGTTATGGCTGGTTTTGGACGTCAACGCTGTAGCTCAGCTCTTTCCTTTCTGTTCAGATAAAGATTAGTACAGAGGCACAGAGAGTTCAGGTGAAGCCGGATCCGTTCCAGTGGTAACAAAACCTAATTTAAAATCCCAGGTTTCCACTTAGTGGCAGTGGAGCTGATTTATTCCGAAGAGAGAAATGCTGAATTAGAGATTGTACTGAGTTACAGAAGCTGGAGGAGAAGAGGCTGGAACGAATGTGACGTCTTCATTACTCTGTATCATTTATCTCAAGATCATGTCTTAACTTTCAGAAATAATGGTGGAGCCCCAAATAAGAAAATCAATCATCAACAACATTATTTTAGAGGAATCTCACTGATGTTCAAACTCATTTTGAGGATAAATTTTCAAGATAAATGTCTTCAAATGCACCACCTTGTTTTGAGTAAAGTTTAGTGTATCGCCTTTAAAAAAAAAACAGTTAACAGTTAATCCCGCGTTGATTGTTTTTTTTTGAAAAAAAAAGTGTTTCACTGCAAATTTAACATGCTGACTTAGTTTAAACCGTCTTAAACAAACCCTCAGTGTTTATTAGAAAATATTGTTGCCTATTATATACTGTAGACCTGCTAATGGACAAAGTTGGACGTCTTTCTGGTTTGTCGTTAATCCTGAGTGTTTTTTTATTTTAACATTTTATATAGATTTCTCACAGTTATGTGCTCAGGAAAAGTTCTGTGGTTCTGTAAAACTGGTTAAAAACCAAACCAGGACTGATTCAGCCTCTGTGTCGGAGCTTGTTTTTTTTTTTTTTTTTAAAACTTGTGACCTCTGTGCAGAAAATGGATTAGAGTGGAGGCAGTCAGCTGATTCTGTCCTGTCTCGCCCGTCCTCAGCGTGCGAGTCCTTCCGGCACATTTTACTAATTTTTTTTTTTCGTTTTGTTTAGAGCAGAAAAAAAGCAGCTGTGTCAGACACACACCAACGCAGAGGAGGCGGCACATTTCCGACTCTCACCTTGTTTCCTCTGTTTGATCAGATTACAGCCTGTCTTCACACCTGGGTGTTGGTGTGGCGGCACCTTATCTGATGACAGTCCAGTCAGACTGGCTCTCTGCCTACTCTGCTCTGCTATTACAAAAGTGGGAGCAGGCCGGTTGCATGAGTTGCACTCTCTTCCATGCGGACGTTTGCAGCTAGAAGCACACAACAAAGCCCTCAACCGTTGCTTTTCTTCCCCTTGTATTTTTAAACCAGCCCCAGGCAGGAGCTGCGATTGGCTAACAGTGCCACCACAACACATCACAGCGAAGATGAAAAAAATGGAAACCATGTTCCATTTTCTAGCCACAAGCAGAGAGATTAAATAATCATACAAGTCAGTGAAAGATGTGGCTTTATCCCGCATTTTGCAGTGTGTTAAGGCTGAAAATGTTCCTAGTGCAGTCGGATGTTGTGCAGCACATGGGGTCCTCGATCTGATATCATTTAGTCTCTGAATTATTGATGCCAACATTAAACTGCCTGCAGAGTCGCCGGATGGTCAGCGATGAAAAGTTTTTGTTTTTTGTTTTTTTTTCTGTAACCTTGCAGCAGCTTCCAGCTCAGACAAAGTTCACCGCTTTACACCGCTGGCTGGGGTTTCTAACCCTGAACCTGTCCAGAGAGGTCAGAGGTCAGGGTCTGGATCTTCCTGCCATACCGTGGGACATACTATAGCCCAACGTTTGGGCCCTGTCAGCTGCTAAAAGCCATGTTACTGTACAAAGACAAAAGAAGTCTGAGACCAAGGACGATATATTACAGGTGTAAACTGAACGCTGAGTCTGCAGTGTACGTTATTACTTCCCGTCCATCCATGGGTTCACCATGCGGACTGCAGAGGCCCCTGGCTACAGGCCAGTGTTTACTCTGGACCCCACAGGATGTTGAGGTTTCTGATTAGATTTTTTTCATCGACGTTAGCAGCATAGCTCCATGGGTGATGGTGCTGGTCCGTCACAGACATTCATGGTTCCCAGAGGATGGATCCTACTGACTATGGTGGTCCTCTGATTTTTCCTCTAGTGCCACTATATGTTGATGTTTGTAGTTTTGAGTGAAATCTCTTGAACAGCTGTTGGGTTGATCCCCATCAAATTCTCCTCGGGATGAACTGTAAACACTTCAGTGGTCCCCACCTTTTCTATCTAGTGCCACCAGCTCAAAGTTTTCATTTGCCCCATTCTCTGTTTTTATGACCAGATACCTGCAAAGCTGATGACATCATTGCCATCAGCTTCAGCTGCCGTCACCCACCATTAGCACGCTAACACCCCAAAGTAAGACGGTGAACATGGTAAACTCTAACATCAGCCTGCTAGCTTTGTCCCTGTGAGCATTTTACTGTTTGCAGTACGGTTCCCACTACGCATGCTACCACTTGGTCATGTCATCAGAGAGCACGATGTGTTTCCATAGTTTCATGAATGTCACATAACTGTACGTATCAGAACTAAATGATGCCTGAGCGATTCACTCCATTACCAACGGATGAGTGTTTTACTCCTTAAAGTTAAATGAGAAGAGAACTGAAATGCTACTATTAGGCCCCCAAACAAAAGGAGAAATTCTGTTTAATAATCTGGGGAAATTAACTTCCTGGATAAAGACAGAGGTCACGAGTCTTGGTGTTGTCTTAGATTCAGAACTAAGCTTCAGGTCCCACATTACTAAGGTGTCAAAAACATCATTTATCCACCTTAGAGACATTGCAAAAGTGCAACCGTTTATAAATCAAAAAGAGACCGAGAAAGTAATTCATGCCTTCATCTCAAGACGGCTAGAAAACTGTAAAGCAATTTCTACTGGCCCCCTGAAAAAAAGCCCCCAGGAGACCTCAGCTGATCCAGAGCTCTGCAGCTCAGATCTGAACCAGAACCAGGATAGAAGACGTCAGTCCAGTTTCAGCTGCTCTGCTAACAGTCAGGTTCACCTGGTTTAGCTCCTTCAACCATCAGGAATGCTGAGATTATCTGCTGCTGGTTTATTAGAAGTTTCCAGAAACAGCAGGAACAAGATCTGTGACGAAGCCATTTTGTCAGTTACTTCAGAACAACAGACGAACTGTAGACATCAGGGAAGCAGCTCGCCGGATATCTTCAAAATAAAGCTAAAAACTTAAAACTTAACTCTGTATCCAAGCATTTAAACAGCTTTGCACTTGCTCTCTACTGCACCGTGTTACTAATTTATCACTTCATCACTTTATCCCTTAACTTTCTTTATCTATTACATTCTTATTGTTTTTATTATCTCTTTTCCCTTTGTTTTCAATGCTGCTTTTATTTTTATCAAGTTTCTTTCCACCTTAACTGTGGCATTTTATCCTTGTTCTGATTATTTCTTAACTTTATTTTCAATTTTTTTAAATTATTATCATTATCATCTGTCCTTGTTTTTTAATAGCTCACTTTATGTCTGCTCTCATTGATGTCATTTCCTTATTGTAAGGCACTTTGAGCTGCATTTCCAGTATGAAAGGTTCTATATAAATAAAGTTTATTATTATTATTATTGTTCTTATTTTTATTATTATCACTATTAGTAGTAGTAGTATGTTAGTATACCAAAGTAAACAGTTTGACAGTGAAACCACAACAGAAGCTGTGAAACACAGTCACAAAGAGTTTATTAGACGCTGTGAAGAGCAGCCTTGGTTTTCTCTCAAGGTCTCAGCAGATCCAAGGACACTTTCCTCTATTCAAATATTAAGAAGGTTAACACACAGTGAATGATTAGGCTGGTTCCAAATCAGGCCTGTATTATCTAACTATTATGGAAAAAAATTACTTGCTGGAATTATCATACGGTTTAAGGGGTTTTTAAAATTGATTAACGGCTGAATAATCATACAAATAAGTGTTGTAAACCTGGCAACAACATCCAGCTGAAGGTTTGAGCTGAGGATATTTGAGCCACAGACAATCAAAGAAAAACAACTGAAAAAAAACCCCAAAAAACCCTACAAAGATTTTAATATCCAGACAGTGAATGTTACAATAAGGACAGGGAGGACAAACACACTGCCGTCCATCCATGTCCAGCCGACCAACCTGAACAAACCGAGTTTAATCAGAAACTTCCCTTTACTTCACAGAGGATATGTCATGTTAACATGTTCCTCGATGCAAACACACGACACCAACATACGTCAGACGTTTATCACTGGTGCAGAGAAATGGCTGAGAAGTTTCATTTTGTTTTCACATTTCATCCTCCATTAAAAATCAGTGCTCGAAGTATGTGGGTTTTTTCAAAGGGGCGGCTCACTGAGATCTTTCACACACACACATCTCTAGTGGTATCAGTCCATGAAGATAGCTTCATTTTTATCTGTGCACATCTGTTTGTGAGGTTCTAAAAAAAAATAAGAAAATCCAGCTACAGCGCTATGTGTAACATGATGACATGTCAATATTAGCGAAAGACTTTGGAGAGTTGACGACTTCACAAAGACGTGAGGTGGTAAACAGTTATTTTTCTTTCTGTGTCGTGGCTGCGGTCGAGTCACACGTGAAGGCCAAAACTTTCTCTCAGTTTTAGGGTCCAACATGAGAATGTGCACAAAAGTATTGCTGCTGAAAAGGTGACGGTTCAAACAACCAAAAAAGAAACGAAAAAATGGAAAAAACTATGAGTATGATGATATTTGCGATCATTCATCCAGAAGTAAACAGGCATTTTCTTTTACGATTACAACAGCTGAAACCTGAACAAATGTCCATTTTTCTGCCCTATTTCCCTTTATTTCTTTTAACTAAAAACAGAACTTAAAATCAACCAGTTAATAAATCAAAAAAAATTAAAAAATAAAACCACTAAGCTTTGATATCATTTTGTAATAGCATACACTGATTCGCCAGCAACCGCACAACTAATTTAAATGAATTAAAATAATAGGAATAAAAAAACAACAACAACATGGTAACGCTGTATATCACAGCCTCAATGAACTGTAAAGCAGAATTGTTTTCAATTAAGTGTCTTTTTCTTGTTTTAGTGATGAACCAGTGCAGTACATACCAATACACACATTTAAGTACAAGGGAATAAGAGGAGGAAGAACGTGGGGACTTTCATTTAGAACAGTCTATTCTGGAGGTACTTCTCTGACAGTGACAGGAACTAGAACGGGTCCTGTCTACACCTGTCGTCGGCCTCTTGGATGGACCCTGCAGGGTTTTTCCGTTCAATGCGGGGGCTTCTTCTACTTCCTCTCCCGTGTGAAATCAGCATCGGCCCACGTGAACCGGTTCCTGTAGGCCCGCGTTAGGTAGGCCGACCCATGGCGACCACACTGATGCACGGGCTACGGGAACTACAGTACGTTCCCCAGACCGCCACCTGTTCCGCTGTAAAAACACAACACGGTGCACCCAAGGTCGTTTGAGAACTGTAATTTAGCTGTGCTGATTTTTTAAAAAATGTTTTATTCTCTATAGCCCTCCAGTGTTGATAAGTAGTATATGGAAATTTTGAAGAAGCAGATTTACATCATGTGATTCCCACATTATTATCCTCTTATTTCCTGGATTCACATGTTATTCCGTTATATCTACCTGTACATGCCAGTACTGATGAACTGTAAACTGGGAGGAACTGTGCCTTACTGAACACCGCAGGCGGTAATGTATAGTTTTATTAAGCATAAAATAAAATAAATACTCAAAATAAAGTCAAAACTATGCCAAACCAAACAACACCAATAAAATGACATATCAAAACAATAAAGATATTTAAGGATTTAAAAAAAAACAATTCCTTAACAGCAAGTCTCTCTCTCTTCCTGGTTGATATCTGATCGGTTAATAGTTTTTATTGATTCCTCCCTGAGTTTTGTTACGACAACAAATATATTCAACCTCCAAAATTGAGTTTTCATTGTGACTATCTTTGTGTTTATCTTCAGGATATCAAAAGGGCCTTTTGTTGCAGATGAAGTCGTTTATTGATTTGATTTGTCATGTTCGATCTATGAAATAAAAACTGTCAGTCGGTTGGAAGACGACTCACTTTTCCTCTAAGGTCACCGTCATGATTCAGGAAAAAAAGAACAAAGAAAAAAAAATCTGGCCCAATGCTCATCAAACCGTCACTAGTGAAGTTAACCGCCAAGTCATTACGCTGCTTTTTGTTTTTTTAATTCTTCAAACCGCGGCGTTGTGACTCCATCACTTCCTGCTGCATGCTGAGTCATGACAACTCACAAACATCGTCCATTCAAACACCCCACAGGAAAAAAGCCCAAAAAAATTGTCCGTTCATCTTTTTTCTCTTTTCGTGAAGAGCGAGTTTCCTCTCAGGTTCGTCCTGGAGGAGCAGGTGACTGTGGCGGCTGTGGCATTAGGGTGGGTGGGGGCTGGTCACAGATGGGAGGAGGTGGAGAAACAGAGTTTCAGGGTGAAGGGGTTGGAGCTGTCTGCAGGTCAGAGAGGGAGAAGAAATTTACTTCATACTGTAATAAACACTCCTGACAGTCAGTGCGAAGCGCTTCGGTCAAATCACGATAAAAATATTGATGATGTCATCAAAAATCGACTGTTTCATAGCTTGGCATCACTTCCTGTCATTCTCCTGTAACTTCCAGCATTCAGTATGACAAGCTCCTGCCTCTATTTGTTGTAAAGTTTGTTTGTCTTTTAAAAATACCACACCCGTATGAAGCCTGACATCTAGTGGTAAATGCAGGTGGGAACCTGTCTAGCTGATTTGCCTGGTCTTTGGTATTAGATGATGAAACCAGCAGGCATCAGAAAAAAAAAATTACATGAAAAATCCTTGGTCCTCGATGGCGAGGCCGACCACCTGTTGCCCCACTGAGATTTGATTGGCTGCGTGCCGAGTAGCCACGGTGACCATGAACGAAGCGGATCATCTTCGACGGCGTAAATGCAAAACAGGGAAACCTGAGCGTAAACATCTTGATGCTCACCTCCCGTGGGATGTCGGATTGGATATGGTTTAGGATCCTAGCAGGCTGTGGGAACCATCTAGATGGCTCAACATTTTGGGAAATCTGCTCATTTTCCACTTTCTTTCTAAGAGTGAGATGTAAATCTCATGTCTGTGTTTTCAGTGCAGAACAATGGTAGTTTAGCTTAGCAAAAAAGCTACGGCTAGCCGAGCTATGTTCAAAAATACATATACACCTACTAACAACTCTGAAGCTCATTTTTGTATTTAGTTTGTGGCATTTGTACCCCAACAGAGATGTAAAAACTAAGGTTTGTGATTTTAGAAGGAGTAACAGTACGTGCTGGATTTATTTTTTGCAGAACAGCAGCAGTGACTGTGACGAACTTCCTGACAAAGTTTTGTTGTCACCTTGAGGTTGCACAGAAGCGCCAGGCAGATGGATGAACTGTTGTCCCATTGAGGCGATGTTTAGGACGCAAGGAAGCCTGATCCGCGAATTTTAACACTTTGGTTTGATTGATAACTGTGACTAAACACCACCTGATTAGACCTTGATTATAAAACAGCTGATACTGTACCATCAGTTCGTCAGCGTCAGTTGAGCACTTACTGGGTATTCTGATCTGATGGTGGTTGAGGACGGTCAGAGCCTCCACGGCTTCAGTTTTACTGTCAAACTCCAACAGACCTGAAAGAGTCTTTGAGCTGGCTGGAGGGATAAAGAGAGGGAGGAAGGGTGGAAAAGATGAAAATGATGATGAAGAAGGAAAAACAAGAAGGATGTATCCTTCTGTCAGATGACAGTTAAGCATTTCCGCATCAAAGCACTAACTTCTGGTTTGTGTTTGACTGGATAACTCACGTTTGGCGTCAAAGACCTTGAACTTGGTGAAGGTGGGAACGTTATGTTCAGTGCAGAGCTGTAAAGAGAAGGACTGGTCAGACTTTTTCTGCAAGTGTTTCTGCTCTCACTTTTAAACGATTTTGATTTTTTTAAAAATAAACCAAGTCCCAGTTCTCAAGTTATCGATGCTAAAAGGTACATTTACAACATCCTTGTCATGCCACCCAGAAGACATCCATGGTACAACCAGGGACGAGTTACCAGCATGGAGTTGATATCTGCCAGAATCCTGCCTGTGATCGTCTTATCTGTGTGATAAGTTTAACACTACTTTTGACTATTGAACATGGAATAAGAAATTAGAAGGTTACTGAGGCAGAACAATAATCAATATTGGGCTTCAAATCAATTTGAAGCAACAATATCATTTGAAAAAGGAGCTGAGAAAAAAAACACACTGTACATTCAACAATTTAAAGAAAAATAAAATAATCAAATCCCATCACTGAAGGTGTCCCACAGGGCTCCACACTGGCCCCATCTTTTCTCTGTTTACACCTTTTCAGAAAGCTCTCTCAATCATCAGACCAACTAAACTTTTTATAATCTTTCTCCATTAAACAAAAAAAACATGCAGGTGTGAGCACACCTTGTGCAGCTGGTGTTGACTGAGGGTGGGCGGGGCATTGTAGAAGTGCAGGACGGCTGCGGGCGGCTGAATGATGTTCCTGCCGCTGTGTGCGCTACTGAAGCGGTTGTTTCTGGTCAGGCTGAAGTCCTGGTAGCTGCTGCTGCTGCCGTCGGCCAGCTCAAACACCTGACTGGGAATCACCACCTGCTGCTTGGACACGCTGAGGAATGGGGGGGGGTGGATAGACGAAGCCGTGTAAAGACAAACAGTTGGAAAGGAGCCGTCAGTCGGGATATGATGGTTGTATCTGTGCTTCATGAGACAAAACTGGTGCAAATTTTAACCAAGTTTCCAGAAAAGGGGCATAAGGAAGGTCAGAATTAACATGTTTTTTCATCCGTTTACTTTTATTTGAATATTAGTTCATTGGTTTCTGTTGGTGGTGCTGATGTTAAACCACCACAGAAGAAGAGGACAAGACGTGATAAGGGAGTTAAAAGAGGTGTAGTCAAAGCTCAGATCCGTGTGAAGAACATGATGGAAACCTGACGCTTCTGTTGGTTCCATGTGTTAACCTGAGGAAAGTTCCGGCCTCCTCATCATTGCCCCACACAGACCTGATGGTAAGGTTTCTTTATTTGTTTTCATTATTTTGACTAGTGATGAGTTTCCCTAATGTTTGGTGCAAAATCAAAGGTCAAGAGGTTGTTAGAATCGGGAGGATTCATCCTCTGGGGACCATACATGTATCTGCAGCCAATGTCATGTCAGACTCCATCTGACCCTCAGTCCTGTCTCCTACGTGCCATTGCTCACCAGACGCTGAGCTTTTTGCCGAACACCTTGATGCCGTTGAGGTGGGTCACGGCCCGGTCCACAGCGTACTCGTCACCCATCTCCACCAGCGCCGTGCCGGGGACGCTCTTCATGAACTTCACCTGCGAGCACAACAAACCGCAAAAGCGTCTCACAACAGCCAAAAACCACGTTTCTCTGACGTCTGGCGTAAAATGAGAGTGGATGTTTAGATTCCATTTAGAGTGTTTAGAGTACGAACCACCTGACTTCGATGCATGAGACTGATTATCCATTTTCAAGGCACCTTGTTGTTTTTATCGTAGCACAAAGATAAAGAAGTTGCTGTAACATCAGGAGCCTCTGGTTGGAGTATGTTTGCATTGCAACTTAAAGGAGCAGCCCGTGTAATTTCTTAACTGTGTGAATTTGGAAAACAGTTTAACATCACTACAGTTTATCTATTGATGAGCCTTGTAAATGATATGTGCAATACCAACCATGTTATTGGGTTATTTTTTTATTTTTGGGCACACACACCTTCTCCACATTGCCATAGAGACAGAAGAGGTTGAAGATGTGGCCACAGTTCATCTTGGCGGGGTGGAGGCCACTCGCCATGGCGACAGAGCTAGAGGCGGCATGGCCCAGGTAGAAAGAGGAGGAGGAGGAGCAGGAGGAAGAGGCGGTGGCCTTAGGGAGGCGCAGCGGGTAGGAGATCATGTCCTGCACCTCCTCATGGCTCCTCCTGTACCTGCTGTTGGCTGGCAGAGGCAGCAGGGGGCAGTGTGGGCCTGCAGGGAGGGAGGGGGAGAGAGAGAGAGAGAGAGTGACAGAGAAAGTGAAATAGAGAGAGAAACAGAGAGACAGAGAGAGAGTGTGAAACAGCTGGAAGAGAGACAGACAGAGACAGACAGACAGAGACAGACGGTACCGTAGCCGTTGGACGGATGTTCTCCCAGGATGGCCTGACGCTGCTTCCCCTTCCCCCGCTCTGCAACACACACAAACACAACTTTTAGCCAAATAGGAGCTGACAGGAAGACACACACACAAACACACACACACACACACTCATCAGAGAAGTGTGGTGGGCTGGTGTTAGAAGTCAGTGGGAGGTGGTGGTGAGTGCCCCTCCCTCTCTGATGAGTCTGCAACCACCTCCAACTGCAGCTGAACCTGTGTCTGGGTGGAGCTCAGGGTCTGAGCCCCCCCCCCCCCATTTGCCTTCAGACCAGACCAGAGGGGCAGAGTCCAAGAGCCCCCCCAAAATTCATGGTCCTCCTCCCTCCGCTGTGGACTCTAGTGCAGTTTTTCTTGGTAACATTCTCCAGAGAACAGACAGGACAGTTCATCTGTGGTTCTAAGGCCCTGGCCTTATATTTGTAAGACCAGTGGTTCTCTTACACACTTGTATTTCTGCATGGACACAGACTCACACGTGTGCATTGAGATCTGGATTCGCCTCCAACCATTGAGGCGGAGATGGTGGTTAAAACACATGAATCTTCAAAACGTCAGTAAAATCAGCTCACATGTCATAAACCCTGCTTCATAATATGACCCCTGAGTGTGTGTGTGTGAGAGAGAGAGAGAGAAGAACGTACAGGTGGCGTCCTACCTCGGTGCAGGAGGAAGGGTTTGGTGTAATCCCAGCTGTTGTTGTCATTGCGGACGACGTTCAGTCTGTTGGGCTGCAGGGGGCGACAGAGCACAGCACCTCTGGGTGGGTGTGTGTGAGTGGGCATGAGAGCGAGTGTGTCTGCGGCGTGTGTGTGTGTGTGTGTGTGTGTGTGTGTGTGTGTGTGCGTTTTGCGCCTGTGTTTACCCGAGCGTGCTCGATCTTGAGCGTGCAGCAGCCGGCGTAGATGTCGGCGCCGTTCAGCGCCAGCTTGGCCTTAACGTCCTCATTGCGGATGACGTTAAGGATGACTTGTCGGGATGGCAAGCACCCGGCCAATCAGAGGAGGAAAAACAAGACCGCCACGGCACCTCAGGGGTTTTTAATTTCACCGTCTGGTTTAGTGAATCTGAAATTTGATGCAGCCTCAACAAAATGAGTCCAATTAGCTTAATTAGCTTTAGCCCTGCCCTGCATCTCTTCGCCGTATCGCATCTACAGTGGTGAAACTGAAGTCAGAGCGTTTCAGGCTCTAACCTGCGGCTTTAACGGAGTTAAACCGAATTTAAACGAGCCTTTAAATGCTTATCTGTCAGACACTTTAAAACACACACTCACACACACACACACAGTCAGGATATTCCACCATGGCTTGGATGCCGTTGCGTTTGAAGATGACGATGCGCTGGACGTTACCGACGGGGTTGCAGACGGTGTAGAGGACATCCTGAGAGAGAGAGAGAGAGAGAGAGAGAGAGAGAGCACATTGATGACTGGCAGCGCATTACAAACCAACACATCAACAACACATTTCGTTCTATCGTTCGTTTTGCTCCTGACAGGCGGGAACGAGGGCAAGGCGTTGGGTTGTGGGCGTGGTTATTTCCACCTATGGTTTCTTATTCCTCCCGTACTCCCCCCCGCCCACTGGACGTCCTTGGTCCCCGGACTTTTGTCCTCCGGTCTCCGGCTTCCGGATCCGCCCGGTCACCTGGACTTCCCTGCCTGCGTCTGCACCCGTTCGCTCGTTTCCCTCACCCGCCCCCAGGTGATTGCGTCTGTTTCCTGTCGACGGCCGTGTCATTCACTGATGTCGTGTCTCTGCTTAGTCGCCCTCATGCTGTGGGCGCCCGTTCTCACTTCCTGTATGCAGTTACCTGTTCTCTGCACCTGTCTGCCTATAAACCTGGTCCCCTCCCTGCCCGCTGGTGGAGGTCTAGGCGAGGCAGGCGGTGTAGACGTGGTTTAGGGATTAATCGCTGATCCCCAGCCTCAACGTCGCAGCGGACTCCTCCGCCATCATTGCCACCACTTGTTTACAACCCTGCCCCCTGGGAGCCTTTATAGAGCAATAAAAACATGGTCGACCAGACTAAAAAGAAAACACTTTCTATCCCTCTGAGCAATCGCACAGCTTAACAGCTCAATGGCTTGAAGCCATATTTCCATCCTTGCATGTTTTAATTTGCACATTCACTGTTCACACGTGTCCAAACTGCGACTTGTATGTTAGCTAGGTTTCACATTGATCGTGGTTCATTCTGTTTTAATAGAGTTATCAGACTGTTCCTACTCTATTGATCAGTTTATTATGGCTGTTGTTGTTTGTGCATCTTTAAATTGCACTGTTTATTACTTAGTCTCAAGCCTTTTTATTTTCGTTCTAATCTCTTCCTTTATGATCTTCCCCTGGGACAGAGAATTGTAATTTCGTTATGTTCTCACATATAAGGATGATAATGACGGGTTCTGATTCTGAGAGGTTTGGTGGTTTGAAGGTTGGGTAGAGGGGATTCAGGTAGAACCCGCCCCGGCGAGGGAGGTTCGCCAAGCCGGACTCACAGTGGTGATGGGGTACAGCGGGTTCTGGACGGACAGCAGCAGGACCTTGTTCCCGCTGGCGGGGTCGTCGGCGTTGGTGGGCCTGGTGATCCTCTGGCTGGTGGAGAAGTTGAAGAAGGCCTGCTGCTCGGCAACATGGACGGCCTCGCGGGCGCCGCATGACACGCAGCGCTCGGCGCTCGCCACGCTGTCGAACTCTACTAGGGCCTGGCGCTTGAAGGGCATCATCATCACGTAGCTGCCAGCAGGTGAGAGAGGCAGACAGGTGTGGCAGTTAGAGGTGGCAGAGCTTTTGCTGGAAAGAGGCTTTGTCTTTGATAGTTTTTGCAAAACCTGTAGCTGGAAAATTATCAGAAGCTTTGCATGAATATGATTTTTTTTTAAATGGATGTTTGGACGAAATATTTGACATCGTTTTCTGTTTTGAAGGCAGGGATGGGAGAACTGATCATTTTTCTAATTCATTATTGCACATTGTCCAAAAAAAAAAAAAAAAAAAGCTGACAAATCAACAACAGAATTTACCAAAATAAAACCCTCAAAGTAGCAGTGCTGGACTCACCGCCTGGGCCCCGAAAGCCCCAGGTTCACCGTTCGCCAGCTGCTTTCTGGTGATTTGATTACATTGAATTTTGTTTTAAATTTTTATTATATAATCCTGTGACACCCCCCCCCCCCCACCGAAGAGGGGTCCTATGTTAAAATTTGGTTCTAACACATTTATTCTATTCTGTTTTTTTCCCTTAATAAGTTTAAATTTTCTCAAATCATCCCCAAACTAACTCATAGAAAAACCCAGTCTCTGCACCTGATGGGAATCTGGGGGCCACAGCAAGGGCCCGAGTAACATCAAGTTATCTAACTCATCAAGGTGAATCGGTTTATAATGATGTGAAAGATGCAACATACAACCAGACAATGGTCAACTACTTTTCTCTCGGTCCAATATTTTCTGTAAGATATTTAGATAGCAGGAAACCGCTGCCTTTTCAAAATAAGTTCAACTATTGTTTTTTTTGTTCTCTTCCTTCGACAACATATTACCACTATGTCAAAACAGGTTCTTGGCCACGACTGATAATGTCTGCAGCTCCAGGTTTTTCTGTGTGTCCTTGGCTCCCCCGATTATCTGTTCAACACCACAAAAAGTCGTGATGACGATGCTCCTCAGCATCACGATAACACGCTCGCCAATATGCAACGGAAACACAGAAACACACATTCGGACTGAACTGATACCGGGACGGATTAAAAGTGACAAGGAAACGGAGGGAAACTGCTTCGAATTTTAACACAGACACCTCAGAGCAGCGGAGGAGAACTGAGGAACTCGGCGCTGAAGCGCATCAGGACTAGATCAGCTGCAGGGAGATTGGCAGCGGCCGGTGGGACGCCTGTCCTGCCGTCCATCGTGGCGAACGCCCTGTCAACCCCTGTCGGATGTAATGAGCGATGGCAGCTGGGCTGGAAAATAGCCCTCAACGTGGATCATTGAACCCAGCAGCCGCCGGCCGCCAGAGGTGGCGGCATGTTAATCTCTCTCATCATTCATTTCCTTGGTCTGTGTGTGATAAAACATGCAGAGCGACGTGTGTTTTTTTTATTGTGCCTTGAATCGTAGGAGGAAATATAATTTTATGAATGTCTGAAATGAGGTAACTAATTTGACGACTCAATATCTGGATTCTGGGGAACGTGTACAGGTGGCGTTTAAATGTCAGGCGTTACCAGATGCTGCCGAACTTGTCGAGCGCCTCTACCAGGTCGGCCTCCACCACGGCGTCACAGAGCCCCCGCACGTGGACGACCGGGGATGGGGGGATGCGGTGGCTGTCCTCCACGCCGTCCTGCGAGAGGGAGAATGGACTCAGAAATTGACTCAGAACCACACAGACCGCTCGGGCCACGCGGAACCGGGCAGAACCAGGCAGAACCGGGAAGAACCGGGTCCCACCTGAGGTCAGGACCCAGCCGTGTCACGTACAAGCATCTGACCTCATGCAGGGATTTTAAACACGTAGCCGACATTGTAAAACCATTTCTCTGCACTGAGAACAATCGCTTCTGATGCTTTCAGGACATGTGTTCACTTCGGTAACATTTCCAGTGCAGGACTTGTGCTCGTGCTTGTCATGGGGTATTTTCTACAGTGTTGTTCTGGTACTTTCCACTATGTTTCTCCACCGCTGTGTCTGGAGCTGGAAACCAGGCACGGTTTAATAAATCTGATGCAAAGAGTGCACGAGCACATCCCTGGCTTTGTGCGTCCGCTGAGTTTTGTGCATCTGGCCCCTGGTTTTGTCAACCGGTGAAGACAGAAAACCCCCCGATCACACTCTCACACTCACACACACACCTCTGTGATGTGAAAATCAGACAGATCAAAGGAGTCAGGACATGAAGACAGAGAGTGATCAAATGCTGTGACTGAGTCTGAGAGACGCCAGCTGCTGGTCCACAGTTGTGCAAACCGAGCTGCAGCATCAAAAACAGCCTCCGCCGACCTGAGATCAGGCGGCAAAACTCAACGGCACAGCACCTGATCTCCCTGCAGCTGATCGCCAGCCTCAGCCTCACTGTGACGGTGACACTAAAGGTCTAGAGAATACGCCGCTGGCCCCTGCAGGCCGCTCGGGTCCAGGTCGGTGGGAAAGATGGAGCGACCGTGGTCTAAAGTCACGATAAGATCACAGGGTTTTCAAAGGCGTGCAGCTCGGAGGTGAGGCTGAGAAGTGAAAAATCCTCTCACAGCGACAGAGAGTTGACAGAAAACATGTTTACTGTCTTTCTCAGGAAGAGGTTGAGTGTTGCAGGTTTTTGCAGCCTGACCTTATTTTCCTCTGCAGGCTCAAGGCTGCAGGTTCGCTCGCTTTGCACGGCAATGGCTGCGGGGAACAGGTTGTGATTGGCTGCCCGCTAACCATCAGCCAGCGCTGCAGGATGCACACCCCTAAAAGGTCTGATCTCCAGATCTGACTCACAGTATCAATGATTCAGTCTTAAATTGAAAACCGATGAATACTGTGTCACGTAGGTTTTGGAAATTTTTACCGTTGATCCCTGGACAGCAAGAATTTCCCCGCAGACAGGAAGTACTTAGGTTTAGAAGGCTAACGCTACAAAAACCTCGGCGTGTTGGCATACTAAACACAAAGCGCAACCAAAGCTCGTGGGAGCGTCATCGCTGTGAAAAAATCACAGCAAACGTTCTGAACCAAGTTTCACTGCAGTCCATCCGACAGTCGCTGAGATATTCGGTCTGACGTGCCGCTAGCGTCGCCAAAAATAAAACTCCTGCCCTCACGTGGAGCCCACGTTCTCCATGACTAATACCCTCGACTGCCCACGTTTACAAAAATATCCTTGACTCATCTGTTCAGAGAGAAAACATTTCCAGTGATGATCTCAAGAACAATGATCAGCCCCAACCCCGTCTGGAACCTCTCAGCATTAGTCTGCAGCTTTAACCTTCAGAAATGAGCATCAGCAGCAACGACCACTTCAGCAAGTCGGTCGTTAACTCGCTCGTTAGAAATGACCACCTAGGCTGCGCGTGTAAAGGAAAATTCCACTTAATTACAAATTTGAGTTAAAAACAAAAAACAAAAAATGTGAGGAGTCAGACGATCGGACAGGTT
The DNA here is from genome assembly GCA_016859345.1 of Istiophorus platypterus. Taxonomy (NCBI): domain Eukaryota; kingdom Metazoa; phylum Chordata; class Actinopteri; order Istiophoriformes; family Istiophoridae; genus Istiophorus; species Istiophorus platypterus. Next base: position 1,304,682 of record CM029114.1, on the reverse strand, counting down.
GGAAAACAAGTTCATCCAGACGATGAACCGTTTTACTTGGAAGTCAAACTTAAGCGTCGCTAACATCCGTCATTAGTAAGTACAGCGGGTCAAAAAGAAAAAGGCATAAATTTTGATTCTGTAAACGGTGACAGATGTTCACCTACCGTCCACTAGAGGAGAAAACTGTGACCGTACTGGAGTGTTTGGGGAAATTTCTCTACTGAAATACTCGTGGAGTTATTTTCATGTTTCAGTTTTCTTTCCAGAGTTTTACTTCTGTAATTCCTGTAAATAGCTGCATTATCAACGCTAAATACTCAATGATGATCACCAAGTCATAATAAAAAGGTTTTTAAAAATTCAGACTACAATTTTTAATATTTTCAACAGTGAACCTTTTAACTCGATACTTTATTATTAATCACAATGTCCCTACTGCCTTATTTCAGACTGGTGCTCAAGTGTCTTTTTTAGGAGAGTTATCCTTAAATAAAAACAGATTAATTTCCTTTCTAAATCTAAGATGTTTCAGCCCTATGGTGAGCAGTGTCTCTGAAGAAGAACAGAGTCACACTGAGGGCGATTCAGATGAGCTTATTGCCACTTTGATCCGTTCAGAGCTTTATCCCGTCTGATTTTCAGGAGGTCAGGTGACACTGATCAGGCAAATTTTAGTGAGTGAATGAAAAAAAACTATGAATCTGAAAAGTGAGCTGGACAAATTACCCCTGTCCCCAGAGGAAATTACCCCCCGGAGTGAAAAAGAGTCGGAAACTTCTCCCTCTGCTGCAAAACTAAACTTTATCTATCTCTAAAAAAACAAAGCGAAAATAAGATGTGCTGATCCAAGGAGTAAATATTATAAAACTGAGAAATAAGATGTTGACTTTCCCTGAAGGTGTGGGGGGCATGTTTGCATGAGCCTACCCAGATGTTGCCGCACAAGGCCATGAACCCAGGCGCCGCAAGCCAAGCGAGATCCATTTCCTTAGTGCAATGCAAACATGGGCTGTGGCTAGGGGGCGCTAAGGCGCCATACAAAGAGAGGACCGTGGCCGACCAGAGCGCGTACGCTGAGTACTTCGACCGGCGCCGTCGTCCGCTCGGACCCTGTTTGGGGCCTGAGCCGCGATGGTCGCAGCCAGGCCGTCGTCTCTCATTGGCCGTGGGGCCGTGTTTGCATTCTCCTCGCCGCTGTGATGTGACCGAGGCGACGTTGGGCGCCATCCTCAGCCTCCGGCCCCATGCACGTCCCTTCAGAAACATCAGGGTGACGTCAGGAGCGTTTCTATCGACCGTGGTCTGCCGGAGAGCGGACGCACGCTCTTGATTGTGCCCACGCTGGGCTCTGTTACTATAGCAACACCAAGGCAGGGGCTTGACAGGGGAGGAGAGCTGTGACTTAACTGCTTATGTGCACATGGTGAAGTGATCTGTTGCCATAGTTACCTCATGGTTAACCTTTACGAAGCAGAGAACTTCCTCTTCCTCTTGATTTTCCTCCTAGTCTGCAGGAGTATAGAGGAGGTGCAGCTCAGGCTGCCCAGTTGCCATGGCAACTGAGCCTCAGCTTTTTTTGGCTGAGTGTGTGTGTGTGTGAGCTTGAGGCTGAGCCTGCAGTGACATGTTGCTTCCTTCCTGTCAGGCTGCCGTATCATTAAAGCTCTGTCTGACTCTGTGGCCTCAGCTCATCCTCTCCTCCTCCTCCTCCTCCTCCTCCTCCTCATGCTGCATCCCTTCAGCTGCCTTTACCCTCATCATCTCCTCCTCTTCCTCCCTGATGCTTCACTGTTAATATCAGCTTGGTCAGTAGTTGAGCTAACAAGCTTTTATCATAGCTAACGAGGCAGGATCATACATCATTTATAAGCCCCATCACCCACGGCCTGGGTTCACTACACTGTTTTTCTTTGTGTGTGTGTATGTGTGTGTGTGTGTGTTTGTGTGTGTGTGTGTGTGTGTGTGTGTGAAACTGTTTAAAATCCAGTGTAGCCTCCCCTAGAGGCTGATGTGTTCATTACAGTCATAAGATAAACAACATCCTAATGAGTTATCAGTTTTAGCGGCCATCTAGTAGTGGAGCTGGCAAAGGAGGAAATGAAAAGCTAAAGGGTCCATCCTCTGGGGATCAGGAATGCATTGGGACATTTACTGACAATATGTCACTGTGTTTTTTCTTTTTTTTTTTCCTTGTGCATATGTTAGAAATTTTAGCTTCATGGTGCCGCTACACAGGTTAGAAAAAATATTTCAAAAAAGCAGGTAACCAAATACATCAGAAATTCATCCTCCGTGGGGCAGGAATATCCACAAGAAATGACGGACGGATGGACAGATCAATTGATGGATGAATGGATGGATGGATGGATGGACTGATTGATGGATGTTTGGATGCATGGACGGATGCATAGTGGATGGATGCATAGATGGACTCTGATGATGGACAGATAGATGGATGAATGGATAGATGGATCAAACGAAGCATGGATGGACGGATGGAAGGATGATTAATGGATGAATTCACGGATTCACCAGGAAACTTTCAAGGTTATAATTAGCTGAGCCGCCTGAATAAAAGACCAAAAACACACTCTTTCATGTAGGTTTTTCATTTCATGCTTTTCAGCTGATTACGTGAATATCATCAGCCCTTCCATTTACTGACGTATTCCGTACGTGGGTCAGTTTTATACCTCGACCGGTGACTTCTGATTGATCCTCACCGTCAATTGCAACGGATGAAAGGGGCTTTGATGTCAGCTGAAGTCTGGAGAGAGCTACATCTGAACCCACCCATCACTCTCAATGTATGTCACTGCAGCACAGCAGGTGATTCAGTCACTGCTTATAGAACATGCAAATCGCCGGGACGGGTTTGACTTGATTGATCTGACTGGTTCATACAAGCAAACTTCCACTGGCGGCTTCCATGTTTTAATCTTTAATCCTGCGCTGTCTTGTTTGAGAGCACTCAGCACCACCAGAGAGGAGACTAATTTAAAAAAAACAGAAGATGATGGATTTGAATAACCCAAATGTAAAGTGAGTTCTGTCTGTTTGTCTGTCTGTGGGAAGGAAGTGGTCTGGAGACAAGTAGCCTCTACATGTTTTCACTTGGTGTCTCGAACCCACAGGAAAAGCATTGTCATTTCATCATTTTTCCTCCCATGATGCCATTTTTCCTCCGAGCGCTGACTGATCTGCTAAGGGCAGAGGAAGCAGCAGTAGCAGCAACAGCAGTTGTTTGATCAGATTTCACTAAACTCTATTACATCCTTCAGCGAGTCAAGATAAAACACTCGTGCAGCTTTTCAACAATGCACCAGTGTGTTAACGCACGACATAAGTGACGCTGACTCACAGCAGTTGCTGAACGGTGCTGCATAGGTTTTAATTTATCACACTGCATATGTCCTCTGCAAATATCTACATATAGATCTGTATTTATAAATGCGGTTACGCCTTGTAAAACTTGCCATGCGCTGACTCTAAAACCTCAAACGGAACCACTGCACCTTCCTAAAGGACATTTAAATACACTTACTGATCTCTAGCAACTCATTTTTTGTACTTTAAACCTCCTCAACACCATGGATGACGCCTAATCTACTTCTAAAAAGTCCTGCAGCCTTTTTATAAAACTGCTGTGGGAGACCATGGAACCTACAGACGTCCCCTCACCCGACGGACTCTAGAGTCTACTAAAGGACCTTGTATCTGTTTAAAGAACCACTAGAACCTACAACCTCCTCTATAACCTGTAGAGTAATTCTGATGTACTCTTATCCACACAAATGGATCATAAAACCTCCTAAGATGCCTCATAATTGGTCCGAACAACCTTTATGACATGGAAAACTTTTTAAAACCTTTAAAAACATCCAGAGACTCCTGGACCCCCACAAGGACCAGGAGAACCTCTTGGAGGACCACTAGGGCCTGTTAAAGGACCCCTCAACCCTTGTCACAACCTTCTACAATTTCTTAAAGTGAATGATCTCCTGAATAAGTTTAGTGCTGCTGCGATAAAGATGGAAACCAGTGGCTGTCTGTGCGATAGAAACAAGACTAAGAGTCTACAGCTATGCTCACAGCTCTGTGATGATATTTAGCCAGTAAAATGTTTACCTGTTTAGCATGTTAGCATGTTAACATGCTAACATTTGCTAATCAGTGCTAAACACAAAGTAAAGCTGAGGCTGAGTTTTCCAGTGTTTGGTCATAAAGTAACGTACTAGAGACATTAAAATGTTGACCTGATGGTGGCGCTAGATGAAAAGTCAGTGGATCACCAGTGTTATGACAGTTTAACCCTGAAGGGAACACAAATGTCTGAACAGGATTTCATGACAACCCCAACATCCAGCAATTGAGATATTAATATGGATCGACTGACTGAAAAAATGAACCAAAACAAACAGATATGAACTCCGAGTATCATCAGTGGTGATGCGTGGCCTCTGTCATCTGCAGTAAACAGAGGAGAGCATAAAAGACTGCAGCATGTTCCTTTAATTCCAGCTTTTCCTTGTTCTTTTGTGTTTACATTCCCTTATTTGGGGGTTTACCTCCTGTGTGTATTGGCTGCGTTTGTTTCTCTGCCTCCATTTGCTGTTTGCTGTTCTACCATCTGCGCCAATCGCGTTATGTCCTGTCGGACCCGGACGCTCGGATTGGACCGAGGGCTCGGGTCTGGGCCACCCGGGACGCTAACAGGGTTACAGGCCCAGGCAGATGCCGCTCCGGCAGGGAGAATACCACAGGCCTGTCCATCGATGCAAAACAGATGGCCTCGCTTTCTGCTGAGTGCGGGCACTTCCTGTCGCTGCCAGAACCTCACGGAGACGCCGTCGTGTCTCACCGAACAGAGGATCGGAGCCAGAGACATGGTACATAAACAGACACTTATTAAGTTTTCAGACGTGGGCATCAACGATGATAATCCTACAACAATCTGCAGAACAACACAGACACACAAGAGTCTGCAGGGTAAAAAAAAAGACCCTGAAACTCCCCAGAAGCTGAGGCGAAAGCAAAATCAAATTTATCTCATATAACATCCTCCAGAGCCGATGCAGCCTACGGAACCAAGCTCCGGACCTCTGAACCTCCGAAAATCTCCCGAAAGCAATCGTCCATCTCAAATCTCATCTCCTCCTGCAGACTTGAAAGGTGCAAAAAAGGCTCTGAATCGTTGAAAAGCAGCCGTGCAGAGCGTCAGACTTTCACAGGAAAAAAAACAACAAAAAATGCTGTATTTTTGCAAAACTGTTGGAAGCACAGATCATAGGGGAAGAAGATGTAGAGAAGTTTCTCCAGATCTATGAATTGTTTTTTCTTGTTTCTGTTGGTTGACGCCCGGTGTCACCGATGCTCGTCCAAGCTGATCTCAACAGATCTTTGGTGAAGAACATTGTTTTAAAGAGCCCACAAAGCAATGGCTCCCAACCTGGGGGTCAGAGGGAGGGTCACAAGAACTGGATACCGTGATCCAAAAACGGTGCCGAGTCACTCGAGCGGAAATCCATCAATGAGCAATTTTCTAGGTTCTGGCAGAGTTTCATGAATATAAAATTTAAAACTCATAATTAAAACAGCTGCAACTGACGTTTGGAGCGGGAAGAGTCATGTCTGTAGCGAAGAGCGTCGTGATCTTTCCGGATGAACACGAAACCGAGTTACGACACAATGTCACGCTCGTGGTTCATTGACGGGCTGTAGGTTTTTTTCTGTTCTCACAAAGAAATCGTTTACTTTCGCCAAGATCAGGTCAGTTTGGGTTTTTACTGATACAGCAGACGACGGTGATTCGCCTGAGAATATGGAAAATAACACCACAGAAACACCTCGGTTTTATTCAGAAAGACCAATGCAAAGACCAAGGCATCGATGGATGGGCCCAATGAAAACATGTGCTTCAGCTACTGAAGCTGGTGGAACCGAGGCTAGACAGGAAGTGATGTCGGGACTCCGGTCCTCTATTGATACATCGGGTTGGGACAGGTGCCGTGACTAAATCTGAAGGGTCAGAACCTCCTCAGCCAAACCAGGAACCTCAACAAAACCCCATCAGCCTCTGACGCCGAGAAGCTCCTCGAGAACCCCAACACCGTCCTCGATAGGCCACAGAACCTCCTCACAAGCCTCAGAAGCTCAGAAAGTACCTGGGAATCCTGGACCAGTCCCCAGGATTCGGTCTGTACCTGGAGAAGAATTTTCCCTGAGCCCAACGACGAGAAAATCTGAGATTTTAAATTCAGTTTGGTGGAAATTTGACCAGTTTCACTCTATTTTTTATTTGATTTGACCAAAGTATGTTTCTTCCATTGTTTAATAACAATGATAACAATAATAGAAGTCGCCCACCTTCCCTCCGCTCCTCCGGCTCCTGCTCTCGGCGCCTCCGCTCTCCGCCACCTCCTCACCGGCCGAGTCCTCTTCCTCCTCTTCCCCGTCCTCGAGCTCCTCTGCGCCGGCCTCCTCCTCCGTCCGGAGCCGCTTGGCTGCCCGGTGGTAACCTCCTCCTCCTCCTCTGTCTTCTCCCGCTTCCATCACGGAGTCGCTGAATTCACGGATGAAGATTTTCGGTAAAACGGAGGCAGAGACGATCGATGACACCTGCCTTGTCCTCTCTCTCTCTCTCTCTCTCTCTCTGTCTGTCTCCGTCTTTATCTCTTTCTCTCTCCCTCTCTCTCTCTCTGTCGGTGGCTCCAAAGATAGGGACAAACACTGGAGTCTCACTCCGTCACAATTTTCAGGAACAAAACGCGACCGAGGTCAAGTCAGCCTCGTTATCATGACTCGATATCGGTTTTTCGGAAAGTTTGTTTTTGCTTTAACACATAAGTTTATCTTATTATTTCTGTTATTTTATTTTAACATTTTTTCAAATGTTAAAATGTTCTTAATTTACTTTTTCCACACATGTAGAGATTTGTCCACTGTCAAATCTATAAATTATTATTATTATTATTCTTTCTTCTTTTTTTTCTCGTGTCCACCAAAAACTAGGTGGTTTAAGTTAAATATTCATCCATGACAATGAGAGCACAGAGGAAAAAACAACAAATTATAATCTCATCTGATACACGACCGCATGCTATTAGCCTCAAAATGTAACGTATGAAAATTAAAAGTATTAAACTGTAGAATTGGAATATTTTCACATTGTGGGATAATTATTTCTGACCAATATATATAAGCAGTCATCTGATGTTGTAGTTAGTGGAGGTGGAGCCATTTTTTACTGCTCTATTTCCTTTTTTATGTGGAATCTTGATCTGAAAAGTAACCAGATAAATGTAAATGTGCAGTAAAAAAAAACAACCAAACACCTGATATTAGATTAGAATATCTATTGAAGTTGTCTGTCCAACGCTTTAGTCCGGACACGGTCGTCTTAATAACGACTGGTCGGATCATCATAAGATGCTTCAAATGACCCCGGACCTTTTCCTCCAGCGCCACCTTCAGGACAAAACAGGAAACACATCTTCAGCTAAGAGTCAGAGTCTCAGTCTAAGACCAGTGGTGTGCGTGAGTCCATCTCTCAGCACCGTCCCTCCTCCCACTGTGGCCCTCAGCCCAGAGAACATTGGTTCCTATCGAGGAGATTTTCCTGAGGCGGCTGCTCGTTGTGGTTTTTGATCAAACAAACAGGAGGAAATGGTGCATGTGTCGGGGACTATTTTCAGCGGCGGATGAATCCATATTTGCTGCTGTAGTGAGTGTTTGTGGCAGGAGGAAGGTTTGTGTGTATGTGTGTGTGTGTTCATGGTCATGAAGGAACGTGTGTAAATCACTGATGTTTCAATAGTTTATAGAAATATATGACTATGATACACACACACCTTCTTTTTTATCTAGTAGTAGTATTATTATTAGTAGTAGTAGTAGCAGTAATAGCAGTAGTAGTAGTAATAGTAGTAGTAGTAGAAGAAGTAGAAATAGTAGTAGCACATGTCCTCTATCTGTGTGTGTGTGTGTCATACACTCACAAACACACAAGCACACGTATGCACACACACACACGCACACACACACTATCAGACTGAAAGCTCTTTGACTGCACCGGTGGTGCGAGGCCTGCAGGGGGCAGCAGCATTTCGAGAATTCTCGTCTGAGTGTATTGAATTAACAGGTCAGACAGCAGCACACACACGAACACACACAGGAAAGAATGAGGAAACGGAATCTGACATAACTTCTGAGCCAAATCGCCGAGTCGATCCACAGTTCGGTCAGCGCTTGTGCCGCAGCGCCGACTGTGAGAGGAGTTTTCTGAAAGACTGAGCTCAGCGCAGAGAAGTGAGCGAGCAGTCGTAGGTCACTGTAAAGTGGGGGCCCCCAGGGGCCACAGGGGCCGCGGGGGAAACGACCCACGTGAGAGCCTCGGTTCAGACTGGTGGTCTGGTGCTGGTCCGGTGTTGGTGATGTGGTGGTCTGATAACGGGCTGGTGGAGCTGGTCTTGTGCTGGGCTTGTGATGGTTTGGTGCTGGTCCGGCTAGTGGTTTGGTTTAATCCAGAAAAAAATCAGCTTCAGTGACGTAAAGCATGAGAGAGGAACAATTAAAAAAAAGAACCAGATCTCAACCAGAACGATTTCGTAGCCTAAACCAGAAACAGGTTCTGGATGAGAACTCAAGTCTTGTAAAGTTTCTAACCCTGTCAAGACGTTCCAGTGTTTTTCAGCCATCAAACTGAAATTTCTCCATTAGAAGATGGTGAACTGTGGCTATAAAGGGAAGAACATGGTCACCAACCCAAGATGTGTGAGACAAGCACATCCCTTCACTCTGAATGGCTGCTGACTCGACCAACATCTCATGGGCTGATGGTTGTCCACAGACCAGGTTCACATCCACAGACCAGGTCCACATCCACAGACCAGGTCCACATCCACAGACCAGGTCCACATCCACAGAACAGGTCAACATCCAGAGTCCTGTCTGTGATCCAGGCTCAGGAGAGATGGTGATATGTAAATATAATTTCTCCAGCATTTGTCCAAGACTTCACTCTTGTCTCCCAGTGTTGTGCCTGTAGAGAAATTGTGTTGATATATAATTAACAAAAGAAGGCAGATCCCAAGTATCTACAAAAGGACAAGTGTGATGTATTTCTCCTTTTCTCTGAGATGCCAAATTTTCGTCCAGTATTTTATTAGAACCACACAATTGGCCTGTAAGCTGGGGGCCTTTTTTCACTGCGTCGCCTTTTAAACTGTGGTTGCAGCCTAAATAATCCCCCCAGTCCCGTCGTCATCCCCAGGGAAACTTCATGACAGCTTCACAGTAAAAGCTGTGATGTGTTGGTCCAGTCGAAGCCCTTTAATGTGAAGGAGCAGCGGCCCGGAAATGTTCGGCAGCAGAAAAGGCCCTTTCAGGGACGCGCCATATCCCGTTGGTGCGGTGCTGACGAGTACTGACCCTGAGCGCTGTCAGAACTGGGCTCTGGGATCCTGAGCACGTTGGGCATTCAAAGCGACTCAGCCCAGAGCCGTGGCCCGACTTTACAACCGGCTGTGTGTGTGTGTGTGTGTGTGTGCGTGAGTGTGTGTGTGTGGTCACAACTCCAGAGTAAAGAATAACGAATCAGCCAATGTCATTTGTCATCACAAACAGTCATACGGTCTCACACACACACACACACACACACACACAAAGACATGTATTGACAACACTACTCCCTCCCTGCTCAACCCTTCATGTGGTTGGGTTGTTTTGCTCAGTCTGACCTCTGTGTGTGTGTGTGTGTGTGGGTGTGTTGTTCCACTTCCACTTTTGTCGCCACCACCCAGCTGAGGTTCACCTCCACCTTCTCCACCTCCTACGTCATGTTCGCCGTCACCAGGGCGCTCTTTGGCGTGGCGCTGAGCGGGCAGTCCACCATCTGCACGGTCCTTGTAAGAGCTCGACGGCAACCTCTCTCACCTGTAAGTCGATTCGGACATTGGCATCAGCCACATGAGGAAATGCAGTGATGATGATCAGCGTAAATGACCTCGGCCGCAGGATGTTTATTTTAGCTGTTTGTGCGATATAGAGAGTGCATTTTACAATAATTTGCCAAAAGTGTCCTAGAGGTTACTATGTTTTTCAAGAATTGATTATATGAAGATGGCACCTCAGGTACATTGAGATTACAGCTAAATTAACCCATTACCAAACCGGTTATTATCCCATAACCACGAAACCTTAATGATTTCATTCTGGGCTTTGTGCCCAAACAATGCTGGCATGTGAGAGTGATTAATGAGAACTCGTTGCAGTGGCTAATATTTGGAGTTTAAATGTGTTACTTAATGTTTGTGCAGTTAGGAGGGTTTGATAAATCGGACTCTGAAAAAGCAGGTTTTAGTTTTAGGCTTTTACTGTGAATTAGCTTCAGACATGAGACATAGGCAGAACAGTTTGAGTCAGTGCTGAATGTAAACTGGTTTTATCTATGAAAAAATTCTCAGACTTTGAATCCAAATGTATTTTAGCGCCTTTTTCAGCAGGACAACAACAGCCTAATACTGAGTGAATGCTCAGTTTTAGGGTCTGAACTCGCAGCAGCATAGAGACGTTCTATCACCTTGGCAGCGCTGTGCGTTCTGGCCTCTATGTTGTCAGCATATGAGTAAGTTATTCTTACACTTCTGTCCCCTTTAACCAGACATGGTTAAAAAGTATAAAAGTATAAAGTAGCGTGAAATGAAAAAAACTACAGCAAAGGACATTTACCTTAGAATGAAACTTAAGCACAGTACTTGAATAAATATACTTAGTTACATTTCACCATTGCAGACGACTTAACTTTTTTTTTTGTAATGTATGGGTGAAAAAGTCTAATTATCGCAACTCCTCCGTTTCCCTGTGTATTTGATTCACCACCATTCAAGCTGCATTCTCCACGTTTGTGTTGGTTTTCTGTTCTTAAGCTGTCAGAGGAAATGATTTGTACAATGATGGCAAAGAAGGAGAAGCCAGAAATGCGATTTCAATCACATGTCTTATGGTCTCGTTGCCGTGACGTGTAGTTACTTTTTTTTGGGGGGGGGGTGCATGTCAGGCTACAGCGAAGTGTACAGGGCTACGCTGTAGGTATAGAATAAATAAAAAGTTTCAAAATTCATCTTATGTTTTTGGGGGTTTTTTTTGCTATTTTTTTCATTTGAAAACCTAAAGTTTCTTTTTTCATCAGAATCCCTTTTTCTTCTTTGCCGTTTTCCTGACAGCTCTGGCATTAAAGGATAATTCTGGTATTTTTAAACATAAGGCACACACAGTTGCCATTTATAGTGTTCTTGCTCAACATTGGACCAATTGCAACTCCGTTGTCATTACTGATTATTTAAACCCAAAAAGAAGATGAGAAAATGGGGCCAAGTTTTCAAAATATCAGGATGACCCTTTATGGGAAAAATTATCACTATGTCAAATGTATGTCATGCAAGAGAGCTAAGAAAAACAAATGGGATGGTCAAGGTTGTCATATTGACATATTGACAGGCAAGAAAACATTCCACCTTAAAATTTGCTGGTAGCTGCCGGTAGCCTAATTATTTTTGCTACTTAACTAACGTTAACTAGTAAAGATGACACATTCCTTCATCATTCACTCTCGTGACATTTTCTTTATTTGTGATGCATTTGCGGAGAACATTACTGAACGAGCCTTTTAAACCTGGACAGTTTGTCCTGCATCAGCAGGAAATGAAAACACGCCTAGCAGCATTTTTGCAACATGACACAGTGGAGTATTTAGCTGCTAAAGAGCCAGAGATTTCTCTCAGGCGCTGGTGGATACCAAAACCAGAGCTAAAAGAAAATACTGGACCTACACACCAGTCTACATGAATAATCATGTTGCTTGGTCTCTGCTGGATTAAGAAGTCAGAGGCTGTTTGATAACATTAGATATAACTACTATAAATAACACTGATAATAGTTCTTAGTGACCAAAACCTGATCTTACTCTCTAATGTGCAATAAAAACTATAAAATAGTAATACTCAACAATATCTACCTAACTTTACTTTATAGTGTCTAATGGAAACTGTAAATATAACCAGACTAAGGGTCTATGGTCATGCTAGCAGCTATGTGACACTGTACTTAGGATCAACAGTGCCTTGAGCTGAATGCTAACATGCTCAAAATGACATCACTAACACGCTGAGGTTTAACATGGAACATTATTGCCATGTTCACCA
>CM029114.1:1222500-1287500 GCA_016859345.1 Istiophorus platypterus | reverse complement strand
CTAACATAGACACTGTAACATAGACACACTAACATAGACACACTGTAACATAGACACACACTAACATAGACACACTGTAACATAGACACACACTAACATAGACACACTGTAACATAGACACACTAACATAGACACACTGTAACATAGACACACTGTAACATAGACACACACTAACATAGACACACTGTAACATAGACACACTAACATAGACACTGTAACATAGACACACACTGTAACATAGACACACTGTATCATAGACACACTAACATAGACACTGTAACATAGACACACTGTAACATAGACACTGTAACATAGACACACACTAACATAGACACACTGTAACATAGACACACTGTAACATAGACACACTAACATAGACACACTAACATAGACACACTGTAACATAGACACACTAACATAGACACACTGTAACATAGACACACTGTAACATAGACACACTAACATAGACACACTAACATAGACACACTAACATAGACACACTGTAACATAGACACACTGTAACATAGACACACTAACATAGACACTGTAACATAGACACTGTAACATAGACACACTGTAACATAGACACACTAACATAGACACACTGTAACATAGACACACACTAACATAGACACACTGTAACATAGACACACTAACATAGACACACTAACATAGACACACTGTAACATAGACACACTGTAACATAGACACACTGTAACATAGACACACTGTAACATAGACACACTAACATAGACACACTAACATAGACACACTGTAACATAGACACACTGTAACATAGACACACTGTAACATAGACACACTAACATAGACACACTAACATAGACACACTGTAACATAGACACACTGTAACATAGACACACTGTAACATAGACACACTAACATAGACACACTGTAACATAGACACACTAACATAGACACACTAACATAGACACACTAACATAGACACACTGTAACATAGACACACTGTAACATAGACACACTGTAACATAGACACACTAACATAGACACTGTAACATAGACACACTAACATAGACACACTAACATAGACACACTGTAACATAGACACACTGTAACATAGACACACTAACATAGACACTGTAACATAGACACTGTAACATAGACACACTGTAACATAGACACACTGTAACATAGACACACTAACATAGACACACTGTAACATAGACACACCAACATAGACACACTGTAAACATAGACACACTGTAACATAGACACACTGTAAATATAGACACACTAACATAGACACTGTAACATAGACACACTAACATAGACACTGTAACATAGACACACACCATAACGTAGACACACTGTAACATAGACACACTAACATACACACTGTAACATAGACACTGTAACATAGACACACACTAACATAGACACTGTAACATAGACACAGTATAACATAGACACTGTAACATAGACACACTGTAACATAGACACACTGTAACATAGACACACTAACATAGACACACTAACATAGACACACACAATATACAATATGTAAATTTGTGGATTTAAATTTGAATCCAGATATCTGATGACAAATCAAGGACTCGTTTCCCTGTGTTCAAATCCCAGTGTGTGTGACATGAGAGTGAAAAGTTCACATCCACCACATGAACCACTCACTCACGCATCTCACCGGGATTCCAACAGGTGAATTTGCACCTGTGAACCTGGGAAGACGTTTCCAGACTATCGGAGGGACACAAGTCTGTTTTATCAACCCGGTATTTCAAAATAAAAGATTTCCTCTTACCTCGGTCGGTGATAAAAACACACGTGCACAGTGAGGCTGCCGGGCTGAGGAGAGCTGTGAGAGTCAGTACTGTAGCACCATACTGACCCTGACTCACAGACACACACACACACACTCAGACACACAAACTCAGACACACACCCCTCCCTGCTAAGACGTCACCCTGCACAGTCTGAGATGAAGAATTTCCCATGATTTACATTTTTTTCACTTCCTGCAACTATATTGTTCTTGAACCCCCATAAAAAAAAAGTTTGAGTTAAAAAACAGATCCACAGGTCATTCATTTTCTAATTCTAATTCAACTATATTAGTTTATAAGTTGATATGATTTAGAAAAACAACAATTCCATGTAACTGTACTTTGTTTTTGAGGTTTTAAAAAACAGATTGTGAACCATATGCAATCATTTGAACCTGGTCGTCTTCAGCGGTTCTACGCAGGCGTCGGATCCTCGTTATAGATCTGACTTGAGATCATTGTGGTCTGAAGTGGCAGGAGACAGAAGAGAAAAACCATCACCCGCGGATGTTTCTGTCTGCTGTTTCTTAGTGTAATGTGATTGCGATATGAAACGTGATGGAGCCATTGGTGCCGCAGATGGATTTTCCTTGAGCGGCCTTGACTTGAACCCCGGTGGCATCGTGTGGCTCTAGAGGCGCTTTGGAGTGGGACCGAGCATCGACCACTTTCAGTCACTGATTAACTTCGCCTTCTCGTGAGAGAACCTCGTGTGTGTTGGCGTAGCCTTGATGCTGGTGTGTTTTCCTTATCAGGCAGCCGCCGGCCTTCCCACCTTCAAATGTCTGACCTGTTGGGGGGGGTTGTTGTTGTTTTTCTTTAAGTTCAACACCTGACACCTTTCTCACCAACAACAACATAACATGTCACTTCAGATCACGAGTTTATTCGTGAGTCTTTCTCCTCATTAAGTTTCTCCTCCATCATTAAGTTATGACTTGTATTTCACATTACTTTTTCTATCTTATGCAACTTTCATGCTTCCTCCACTACATTTATTGGGCAGATATGATTACATACAGATTAAGATTTCACATCAAAAACTGTTAACTGTTCAAATGATCCTTTGTTAACAAAATAAACATTATGTTAGAGAAAAGGCTCCAAAAACCTGAAAAATGATTTAAACAGATCAGAATTTTGTTGTTTTTCCCTATGAAACATCTGACAATCTCTCAGCTTTATCTGGTGGCCCTCTGAAGGGGCTGCGACCCCCAAGTTGAGAACCAGTGGACTAAACTCTCTACCTGTGTAAAGTTAAAAGCAGGTTTACCTGGTGGCCCTCTGGAGGGCCCTGACCCCCAAGTTGAGAACCAGTGGACTAAACCCTCTACCTGGAGGGGGTCTGAATACTTTATGAATGCAGTGTCCAAGTATCTTTAACTTCTTTACCTTTTACTGTCACTTATTTATTATTATTGGGGTTTTTTTGTATTTAAAACAACTTTGTATATGAATTTTTTTGAATATGTTCATTTTGTGTGTGTTCTTATATATTTTATCTCTTTATTGAGAAACACTTTGATCTGAATTTCCTGTATGATAGATGCTATATAAATTGTGTATTATTATTATTATTATTATTATTATTATTATTATTATTATTATTATTTGTAATTATTCTGTGTTGATCAGGCTCATGAGGCAGTAGCTGGTTCTACAGTCCTGGATCCAGACTCTGATCCAGACTCTGATCCAAACTCAAGAGCATCAGAAAAAAACCTGCAGGAAGCGACAGGAGGAAGAGGAGGAGAGAGGAGGAGGAGAGATGGGATGTGAATTTGTGCAGATGGAGAGGAAGAGGAGGAGGGAGGAGCCCGCTTCATCATGGGATGTCCCCAGCCTGGGCCTATAGCAGCATAGCTGTCAGATAAATAAAATCCTACGGCTCCCCGAGATCTAGGAGGAGAGAAGACAGGTCTGGAGGTCCGGAGGTCTAGAGGTCTGGAGGCCTGGAGGTGTGGAGGTCTCCAGTCTCCAGGCTCTGGAGTCCGAGACAAACTCTTAACCCCCCTGTGTTCCCCCACCACAGTCTGGACCACAGACCACAGTCAGACCCAGCGGGTCGTTTCAGTCCCAGCAGGCGCCCCGCTGATGGAATCAGGGAACAGAATCCGTAACAGTATTTTTAAGCGTTATTTATAATAGTTATTTTGGAAGTCGCAAGAGATGATGAACGGAGCCTATTTTAATTTGATTTACCCTTTTTAGCAAACAAAGTGTTTTCAACTGAACATGTCTGATAGAGATTACTCTGTCACAGTCCATGATTAATTGCCAAGTATTAAAAAAGAGACCCACTGTGACAGAGAACGTCCTGCAGAAATGTAGTTGACAAGATATCAGTTATCGGTGGTTAACTGAGGTAGAGGTGACACCCGATCATGATATTGATCTAAAGATCTACGGAGCCCTGGTGTCACCCTTTGCTCATTCTACCTGAATATGGTTTATTAGCATTAATCGGTGACTGACTCACTCAGGTCACCAGTGCTGTCCAGCTTTGCGTGCGTCCCCTCTGATGTCAGGGCGCCGGGCTGCTCGTCCGCCCTGTGCATCCTGGGTAATGGGGTCCATCTAGTGGCCCGACCGCGGTCTCATATCTGTAGTTTTGTCTGCAGCCTCGACTTGCACCGCTAACAGTTGGTAAAGACGTGTGGCGAAGTGTGATATTACACAGCGGCTGTAATATCACATTTTGTATGGATCTAAATGACGGTTCCAGTTATTTATAACAACCACTGTAGAGGAGTTGATTCTGCTTAGAAATTATAAAGTAAACTTCAGGAACAGGCTTGATTTTTTTCCGCAGAAACCTTGAAAGATTTGCTGAATGAGAGATTGTTTTGAGTTACAGAAGATAAATGATCGGACAGGGCCCGACGTCAGGCCTTCGGCTCTCTATTTCTGTTTTATCTTTATAATTACAATTATAATTACAATTGTATTTCTATCATCTCTTCCTCAAAGGCCCATGAGCTGAATGGCGGTGCAGGTGCAGGAGCAGATACCTATTCATCAAAAACGACCCATTTACAGCCTGAAAGGCAAAATTTAGGGGCAAAACCCTGAAACAGCAACGTGACCCCATATAGGTCCCTACATTTTTTGCCTGATTGAAAAAAAAATGTTATTAAATCACAGACGCATTTTAAGTTTTTTTTTTTTAGATCTTTCTTCGACGGTTTTACGTGTGATAGATTCCGTCTGATTTTAAGCGTCTTTCATGTATTATATCGTCCTTTTTGAGCTTCTCATTTGAACCCGATCGCCGCCGATGACCGTGTTCAGGCAGCTCGTCAGCCGCCCTCAGCTCGGACCCGGCCGGTATGGTGGGTGAGGAGGAGACAGCTGATCTCTGAAGGTTGGAGCTTCACTTACATCACACAGGTTCGTTTATCGTTGGATTTTCCTAAAGTTTCTCTTTTCTTCCTTCTTAGCTTTTTAAACAGAGGATCAACGAGTGTGAACAGGCGGCTAACGGCCCGCTAGCATCATGTCACTGCTAGCTTGGTTAGCAGGTTAGATAAGAGGCTGCTGTCGTTAACATAATTCAACTGGCAAATGGACCTGCCGATTAATGGAGGAAGGAGTCAGCATATTAGTCGAAAATGAAAATATTTGCTAGTTGCAGCTTAGTTTTGTTATGACACATTACAACACCGAATTATGTATATCATGGCTGCCGCTAACGACTGTTTTCATCATCAGTTAACCTTTTAATCATTTACACTGTTAATCAATTGGTCCTTCGGTTTTTGTATTGTTAGAATAGCGTAAAAATAACCTTTTTCTAAACGGTGGAAAAACACCATTTACTATCTAAAACATGTTTTCTTCTGTCTAAACCACATCCCACTACCAAATAATAAAGACGCGACAATTCTCCATTCTTTCTTTCTTTCTTTCTTTCTTTCTTTCTTCTTTTTCTGAATGTAGAATATTTTTCCTGGAGATGCAGTAATCGACTGACAATCGACTAAGCAATCGACTTCATATTTTGAACCTGTAGGCAGCAGTAGATATTACACAATGAGGTTTGCTTGTGTTTCAGCAAAAAAAGGAGGAAAGTCAAGGGAAAGTTAACTTAGAACACTGAGCGACACATCCTTCAATTTTAGCTTCTCTTTCTGTTGTGAAAGTTGGTTAAACGTTGTAGTTATAGTTTCACTGTTTGAAACCCACTTCCAAATAATATACATGTAGTGGCTTTGCATAATGAGTGTTTTTGTTTTAACTTTTAAAATATTTAAAGCGCATTTAGTTGCTTACACATCTAAACCTTTCCCCAAGTCAACTTTGAGCATCAGACCTTTACTCGTATTAATGTAACTTTACCGTGTTGTATCACTACTTAAACTTCCATTTAATGCGCTGTTAGTTACACAGAGGAATCTGTATATGTATATATATATATATATTCTGGGGCTGACATTCATCCATGCTTGTTTTTTTTGTGTTGCCCCCCCCCCCCCAGCTCTGTGCTGCTCAGTCATGGGCCTGCAGAAGTTCTGGCAGAACAACAAAGTCTTGATTGTGATGGGCACAAGTCTGGGTCTGATCCACTGGGGCTGGTACCACCTTCAGTCAAGCTCGGTGCTGCACAAAGCCAAAGAGGAGTACATCCCCGAGCCCGGCATCGTCACCTACGTTTTAAATTCTTCGGCTGCTGCCGCTCCCGCCGCTCCAACCGCTCCTGCCACTCCTGCCGCTCCCAAGAGCAAGTAAACCAGCCTCAGGTATGAGCCCTGTTTCTTACCTGTAATCACTTCAAAATGTCAGAGCTGCTGTTCCTCTCACTGCCACCAGGTGCTGATCTAGGCAAACTTTCTGCTGTCCACAGACCTTCATGGCATATTTCTGAAACAACAAAAAAAACAAAAAACAAAAAATCCCCAATTGCACAGGAAAATCAAACAATTCAGCACAAAAAGACTTAAAATATCATGTAGCTTTTTAGGGCAAAATACTGTTTATTCATCTATCCATTGACCTTTAGTGGAATCACATCAGAATGATTTGAACATTTGAGGAACAAAAGTTTTGTCTAATGTAACACAACAAAGCAGCAACAGTTAATTTGTATTAGACATCAATGTGATAATTTTACACGAGTTTGCCATTTTGTCACAGAAAAGATGTGAGTTGTCGTTACATTAATCAACTAAGAACATTTTGGCAGTGAATATCACCATCAGTCTTTTTTTTTTTTCTAGCAGAAATGCTAGAAATTTATTTCTTCTGTTGTAATTATTTATTTTTCCTGTGATTTCTAACCTGGATGATTTTCTGTTTGAGATATTTTTCAGGATTTTCTGACATTTTATTGACTAAAACTGATTAATAAAGATAATAACCATCAGATTTTTTTTGTAATCATTATCATGAAATTCAGCTGTGACGGCAGAGAGACGTCATGAAGCCTCAGAGCTGGCTCAGGAGGAACTGGCTGTGGGCGGCAGGGGGGGCCTTCCTGAGCATCCACCTGGCCACCTGGCTGATGCAGAGAGCCGTGAAGAGCGCCACCCGCTCGGAGGCGGCACTCAGACAGAAAGCTGCCGAGGAGAGACTGGACTGACGACACCCGGGGGGAAGACTGTCATCGGTCATTGGTCACAGATCAGTGATCCGCCAGTCCCTCATGACTCTGACTGATGGAACATTAAAAGCTTCTTTACAAAACTGCAGTTTAAAGGTCTAACATTTAATACTTGATGCGTGATTGAGTTGTGATTTATTGTAAATACATTAGTCAATAAACCAGTGAAATGATCAACAGTATTCGTCAGTTGCTGCAGAACCATGATATCGTGGCTTTAAACATGAACATGGGTCGTTCCTTACCAGCTCAACCAGGTCCCCCAGTTCAGATCCTGGATTTTCTCTTAAAAAAAAAAACAAAGAAAAATTCATGTAATAACTGCTAATTTCCTCTGTGTGTTCTCATCCTCGCCAGTCGCTTATTTTCCATTGGGCTTGGTTGAAGCTTGCACTGCACATCCAGGAAAACCTCAGGG
The DNA here is from genome assembly GCA_016859345.1 of Istiophorus platypterus. Lineage (NCBI taxonomy): Eukaryota > Metazoa > Chordata > Actinopteri > Istiophoriformes > Istiophoridae > Istiophorus > Istiophorus platypterus. Next base: position 1,279,663 of record CM029114.1, on the reverse strand, counting down.
TCATTTTATGTCGATAGTTGCTACTGAATGTTTTACAGCTATAAGATAAAGCTTTTTTAAGCTAATCTTTCATTTTCAAAAACTCACATCTCCACTAGTTTTTCACTCAACAAATGATTTGCTCTTGTATAAAACACAGAGTGCCCCATATCCTGCTAAAAAATATTTAACTGTATACTTATATATATATATACATACAAGAAGGATTATTTAAATTACCTACATTCCTTTTTTATGGGAAAATGCTGATAGTCCCTGTAGATGTATGGAACAAATTCAGATTAACTTTCGATGCAGACCCCGCCCCGACTCGGACCTTTTAAACGGAATCAAAATCCTCTTGTGATCTGCACGAACGGAGATTAAATGTATTATTTTTGACTTGCGTTATTTGTGTGTTGTGCTAATTGCTGTGGGTTGTGGCTGAACAAAGGGTGTAAAAGTATCTTTCTTTTTTAAAAAAAAAATTTTAATTCACTTTTAATGATGTAGTTCCAATATGTTCACAAGTCTTTCTGCTGAACAGAACCTCAGAACCAGAACTTCCACTGGAGATCCGCTGATTTAACCTCTGTAGGTCTTTCCCAAGTATGGGTCTAAATTTTCATTGTAAACTAAATTAGATCTAATGCACAACTTTAATTGGAAATTGCATTTTTTTAAAAAAACTATGATAAGTATTTCTTAGTGAATATACTGCCTATCTGGGTTTATTTTCTTTTTTGAACTAATGTCAGACTTTCACACACACACAGTGACTCTACATGGAATTAGTAGAAATATAGAAACGTAAAGAATGTCACCGACTTGTAATTTAAATATATTAAGTCTGAAATGACTGGAATCGGTTCATAAAATATCGACCGCAGGACAATGTGATTTATTGTGAGTTATATAAAAAGTGTACTGTGTGAAAGATATTCTGGGAAATTGTAAGAGGAAAATTAAATTTTAGCAATCAGCAGAAAATAATGACTACTTAAGATTTTCTGTGTTGTCACTCAACATGTCTGGTTCTCATTTGCAGCTTTAAACAACACGGAAATGAGGGGAAAGGTCAGGAGAGGTCAAGGTGTGGAAAACACCATAGTTCACCTTGCAAACTTGCAACTTGCAAAGCAGCTCTTCCATAAGCACGATCCCCTGTAATGACCGTCTCTCTTCCTTCGGCGAGCTGGGGGGGAATATTGGAGCCGAACCCGGTTGGTTACGAGAAGCCTCCGTCGCTCAAATCCTCTGGAAACGGCCCGAGCAGCGGCGCTGTACCTCATGCGAGAGACCGGGCAGAGCACGAGCAATGTGGAGAACGCTTCCGTCTCTGAGCATCCGGAGGCCTGGCCATGAAAATCCGGGCGGTTGCTATGTTTTCTGCAGGTCAGGTCACGGGGAGGAAAGGTCCAGCTCTGATCTGTGGTCCAGCACTCACATGCTGAGGACAAAAGCACCGGGAGCTTCGGAGACCTGGGCTCCGAGAAGGTTCCGGTTAAGGGTCTGGATCCTCTGACATGCTGATGGTCAGACTGAGTCTGGAACTCGTCCTCAGATTAAAAACCACACGAACAAAACTGGCCCTCACACACTCCTTTAAGTCCAGAGTTTCCACGTTTATCACCAGGAAGATTCATGCGAACGGCTCGTGTTCACAGGCACCTCATTAACTGTTTTACAGACGACTGTAAGCTCTAATCTGCTTTTTTAAAAACATTTTATAAACCTTAAAACTTGGACGAGAGAAGGGGATTAAGAGAAACCAGATCTTCCCACCTGGATTTTTTTTCCTGGTCTTATATTTGATGTAGACCTGGGTTTCTAATGAGTTTTTTTTTTTAATGAACCTGAAAGTCTCATGCGTGACTTTATTTTTAAATTGAATCTGGTTTCTTCTGTGTTGAATGATCAAAAACGAAATGTAATTTTAAAAAACCTTAAACTCTTAAACAAAAAATTGTGTTCAGACCGACATCAGCACCGTCTGTGTCACACGTGCCCCCCCCATTCATTGTTATGTGGGCTGTTGTCTATGTGGGGGGCCTGGGCAGCAACAAAGCCGTCCCTCGTAAACGCCACGTTGGCCAATAAAACTTGTGCAAGCCTACATTAACTTTAGAGTTGAAAGAGTTAGACTCACAGATCTGTTCATCCTCTCACCAGTACTCGGAGGAATGTGCGCCCCCCCCATGTAGCCCCCTGCATTTTTTTTAATGCAGGGTTATGATTAAAAGAGAGTTGGGACCTTTAATCTGATCTGGGCCTTACAGGCTGAATTCAGGGCATGAGAGGCCCCCCGACGCGCCCCCTGGTTCCGGGGCTGCTGCCTGTGTTGTTGTGGCGCCCCATCTCCCCTACAGAGGGAGCCGTACGCCGCTTTTTGGCGGCGGCGCTGCTTTCCCCCTCAGAGCCGGATTCTCCCTGCATGAGGTCACCGGAGACCCACGCAGAAAACTTCGCCGCCGTCCAGAGGAACAGTCACGTCCATGTGCTCGTGTCGTGTAAAAAAAACCCTCCCAACCCGACCACATCCTTCCTGCGACCGCAGGAACGCCAGGAATCTCGCGAGTGACGCGTTACGCTCGGCCCTTTTTTCTGATTTGATTTCACTTTATTTTATTAGCAGATTATTTTCTCTTGAAATTTTCTTGCAGCCCATAGTGAAACAAGACATCATGAGTTCAGTGAGGGGGCACTGAGGCCGACAGAGAAAAGGGACTCTGATCTAACAGAGTCCCCCCCCCCCAAACAGTAAATCTCCCGTTTGATGATAGCAGAGGCTGAAACTCTTCAAATAAAACACGAGATCATTCAGTGACGCCTTGACTCAAGCTCTTGGGCTGTGCTTTTATTAGCAGATTGGTGACGGTCTCGGTTGGAGGGAAAAGCCGGAGGATCGCGGACGTGGGCAGGGTTCGTCCTCTGGGGACCACAGCCGCTGGGCCGATCCATTTTGTAGATGCTGAGTCTGGACCACAGGCGGTGGACAGATGGACTTTTCCATCTACAGCGGCTGCTAACGAGGCTAAAAATGCTTCACGGTGAAACCCCCGTCCCTGTATTTGATTTATTCTTCAAATCAATAACTTAACAAGGCCCTGTAATCACACTGCAGATTGCGTTTGGTGTTTTCTTTAAGCAGAGTCAGCATTCGATTACTTACAGTTGTGCAGGGAGACAATTACAGTCATCGATCGCCCTCGGGGCTGCGGCCTTTCGCTAACCACCGGCTAATGCTCGTGTGTTTGCAGCCCATTTTCCCTTTGTTACTTTTGGCCATTGAGTCAGTGTCATGTGATTTAACACGATGGCCCAGAAGAAGATATTAGCCCCTGTGAAGGTCGTGACCTTCAGTCTCCGAGACGAACCGATCCGGTTCTACGATCCCATCCAGAGCGGTTTCTCTTGGACCTCTCGGATCCGCACGCATTCCTGGTGTTTGGTCCTGTTCAGGTGGTCCTGTTGGTCACCTCACCTGAAATTAGCCAAGAACCGGAGTCACCTCCAGTGGCCTTCCACAGGAGTTGTGCTGCACAGAGAAGAGAGGGAGCTGTCGTGGGGAAACCAGGCGAGACGTTGGGCGGTTCCCATGAAGGCGGCTCGGCAGCAGCGCTTCATGCGATGCGGGTTTAAGGTTTTTACATGAGGTGGCTGATGACCAAATGACCACATCACCGTGATGTCGTGAGTGACACGTGACGCACCTTTCCAAAGCGTCAGGCCCAGACAAAGTCGACGTTCCACCTTTACACCCAGGGTTTTAATGACGACCTGAAAAAAAAACGACATGAATAACATCTTCGTCACTCACAAAGAGAATTGTACAGACAGACAGACAGATACGCTTGATGATTCAGTTATTCGTGCAGGTGATGGATTATTAAAAAGGTGGGGGGGGGCACAGAGAGTCCCACAGACTCCTGTGCTACACTCCTGGAGGTGAATGCAGGGTTGCTTCTTTTTATGGGCTTTCTGCATCTGCATCCGCCCCCCAATTCCTTTCGGAGACGAGGGTCGGTGTTGCTTAGAATAAACCACTGAACAAACCGGAGACACTGACTCTTCTGGTGAAAAGTGGCTCTAGTGTGTTGTGAGGGATGATTGACTTTACACTTGTTTAAAGCAAAGCCTCAGCAAAAACACTAAAAACTAAACAGAACAAAGAAAATGGGTTACCCCTGTAGCGGAAGGAAACTGGAAAGGTCAACCTGCCCCCCCCCCCCAAAATAAAGCAACATCACACTGCTGAAGATGCAGATACAGGGACACCAGGTAACACGTACTGGCCCTTTATCAAACAGCCCTCTTCCTCTCCAGAACCGCTGGGTGTTTTTTTTTCAGACCAGTGGAAAACCCCGAGCTCCGATTTCAACGAGGACCCCCCCCCCCAACCCACCCACCCCCACTGGCCGAATGCTTTCGGGTCGTCAATGGCCGTCCGGCGGATTGGCCGCCGGTATGTCAGCTCTGAGCACGGCGGATTTAGATAACCTCTGTCTGCCCCCCCCACGGGTCAAGGACGTAGAGGTACCGCCGGTCCTTCGGAGCCAGGAATCAGAATCAGCTCAAATGAAAAGGTTTGGTTTGGGCTGCTCTGTTTAGGCATGATGAGGTGCCTTTGAGCCCCCCTCCACCCACCCAAAAAAAAAAAAACAGCAGGAGATGGACCCCTCTGTCAGAGTTGTTGAGTGGCTTTAAAGGGTTAGTTCACCAAAACCCACCCTGTCTCTCTCTAAAGCCTCTGCTCTTCACTCCACTGAGTAGAAAGTGATGGAATTTAGCTTATGTTGCTCAAAAATAACAAAAAACCCCCAAAAGGAACATTTGAAAAACTCAGCAACACTGGTGACCTACATAATAATGTTGGTTTTATGGTTTACTAATCAACAATGTTTGATTATTTTTTCTAATCGAATAAAAATGTTGGATTTACTTTTTATTCCAGTCTAAAGAGATTCAAAGGACAAGCCCACATTTTTTCAGTCTGTCATAAAACAGCTCACATACAAAAACATGTACACTTTGTTTTTTTAATGGTCATTAAGGCGCCATGTGGATTTCTCTTGTAAAAAAACAAAACAAAAAACAAAGTGTTGTTTACATCTGGTGTTTCTCGTTGTGTGAATCCCGCAGGTAACAAAAATGTGTTGCATTTTTTTGTTTGTTTGTTTTGTTTTTCATATTTTAAATCCTGAATTGTTTACATGCGTCTTTACTTGCCCCCCCCTCAGCCTTGTAGGTGCACCGCTGAATATCTTGATTATCTCCACCTATCAATCCCTCGGACAGTGTGAAACCACTTTCTGGGCTGTCATCAACCATGACAGCGTGAGTATATTGCACAGCCCTTGTTTTACATTACATTACATTCCTACGATTATCTGAAGCTAATTTGTGGCTTTAGCAGCAGGAGTTAGATGTACAAGATGGGTTAAATGGGTTTCGTCCACAGTTACAGACTTTTAGCACAAAATTCCCTCTTCTTCTGTTTCCTCGAACTGTGTTTAACGCCAGGAGGGGGCGGGGACTCACATTCCCCATGATACCTCTGGATGTTTCTGACTTGATAAGCTCCTGAGAAGCTCCCGATCAAACTGATGACAGGAGGAGCGGTTTCGGTCAAGTCCGGGCTCTATGAACCCGGGGAACGGCCTGAGATCTGGGCCTGGGTCTCATCCACGGACCCGTTGTGGTTCCATGCCTGTCCACCGGGAGGCCTCGCCAAGTCTCGTCGCCGAGCCCTTTCGACCGCCCGCCCAGCTGCTCCGTATCTGCGCCACAGAGCAGAGGGCGTTTTATTGGGTCGTCTACCTGTAGCAGTTTGCAAGTAAAGTTCACATTGCCGCTCCATCGTTGTTTTCTCACCTTTTTTTTGGACCGAACCGCTGTCACGAGATCAAACTTTATTCCAGCCGAACCACTGTTTCGTCTCCCTCCGATGCCACACACAGTTTGTTTAGCTGCTCACTTTACAGCTCAGATTCAGTGCAAAAAAAAAAAAAAAATCTTGCATTCATAGTAGAATTGAACACAGATGTTTGGGTGAAAATACTGTGTGCTACTGTTCAGAATATTTATTGGCTAAAAGAAAAAAGTTTGAACTTGGTGACACTGATCAAAATGTCCAAGTTTCGTCAGCCGCGGGAAATCGCCTGCACACAGCCCGAGGATTTTCACTCGTAATGAGTTTTAATTCGATTTCACCCTCCGGCGCTGGAGTTGGAGCGCCCCCCCCCCTTTGAACTTTTCACATTGGCTTAAACGTGGGTCTTGAAACGTGTCACTCATGGAGGGTTATCGCCAGACAGTCCCCTCGGCTCTGCAGAGATTTATAAAGCCTCTGTTTGGACCCACAACTTTCCTGCCTTGGTTCCCTCTCGCTGTTTTTTTTTTTAATATCATTTCCTGCAGCTGCTGTTTTCCCTGAAGTTTCGCTCCAATAAAACCGTTGTTCACTAGTTCACTACCTGATGCGGTTGGAGCTGGTGGAGACCAAAACCAGAGCTAAAAGGGAGGGAGCACTATAGGAAGAGGAAGACGGAGGCTAAGGGCATCTCTGTCAAGTCAAGGCAGTTTTTCATTCACACATCAGAGGTCTCCTCCACAGGGGCTGCAGGCCTCCCCCTCATTTTAAAAGCGTCTGTGACGGAAAAACGTTTTTATAATCCTCCTGCTTCTCTTCCTTGATGTGGTTTCCGTTGCTCCGATTTCTTCTTTGTCATTTTTGGTTCTGTTTTAACTCTGGCTTTGTTTGAATTCTTCTCACTTTTATTAGGTTTGTTCGAGCTGTTTTGACTTTTACGACTTTTATCGGCTATGGTTGAACGGTTCCTCTCCGCCGCTTTGCTTTGCTTTTCTTGAGCCTTCGCCTGGTGCTTTCGCTTCCCTGCAGAATGGCTCAGCTTCGGCTTGATTGCAGCCTCTCGTTTTTTAGGTTTGAGGCGGAGGACGATGGGAAGTACGCAGCCACAGCTCTCGGGACTTTTTCCCAGGAGGAAGGATCAGTGGGTTGACTTTCCTCCGAGAGTTCAGGGTAGGGGCTTCTATTTTTGATTTAATTTCTAAACAATAGGGTCAACAGCAGAACCGTATTTTACCATTGAGGGTTTTAGTTTGGTTTAAAAACTCTGATGCTGCCAGTGGCTTTTCTTCATGGTTTACTTTTATAACCCCAAAAATTACCTTCTCTGGCCACATCAAGGGACACAAAAAGTAATTGAAACCCAAACTAATTAAATTCCTCTGACAAAGTTAAGAGGACACTCAGATGAGAGACAGGGAGTCGGTGCAGGAATAGATTTTTAATCGATGTGCAGACATTTTAGGGACAAGAAACTAGGACACGTTCCCCCAAAAGATGCTCCTACGCCGCAGAGGTGCCGAAGACGCCACGTGGTTCGGCGGATAATTTGCTCCTTGACCAGGTCAGACGACCCCTAATCTGCTGATTACTGACCTGTAGAGTAACATGATCCTTCATCTGGATGTGGTCTCTGACTCCACCTGTTGAGTCTAAGTCCACTACTCCCTCTTCTTTTAGCTCTGGTTTTGGTCTCCACCAGCTCCTGAGGGAAACCTCTGGCTCTTTAGCTGCTAAACGCTCCACCATGTTCACTACCTGGTCTCTGGCTGGGTCTGTCAGGTTAGTGGATGGTGGCTTTTTACAGATGTTTCTCTGAAAACAGAAGAAAGAAAGAGAAAAAGGGGTCTAGGGGTATGATTCTTGCTTTGGGTGCGAGACGTCCCGGGTTCAAATCCTGGATGAGCCCTTGACCGAACTGCATGTGAGTCTTTAATGTTAGTTATGTCCAGACAGATGAACAATGAACTGAAACTCACTGTAAAGCTCCGTGAAGATGATCTTACAGATGATAAATCTGTTTAGATTCATCACCACCAGAACTGTTGTCATTTACACACTGTTATTATAAAAATATCAATTATAGACATGAGAGTGGTGTCGGCCATCTCTTCTCACTTGGCAGGAAAGCAAGCAAAAGTGTATTTTCCAAAATGTCAAGCTAAGTGTCTTGGACCTGCAGTGATTAGTCAATTAATCAATCGAGGTTGAGAAATATCTGCAATTATTTTGTTTAATCGATTAATTATCGAGCAAAACTTCAGACGTTACCTGATACCAGTTTCTTCCATGTGATCGTTTTCTGCTTTGATCAGAATAAATTCAACTGTTGCTTCAAACATTTGAAGACTTAATTTTTTTTTCTATTTTATGTAGATTTATAGACCAAACAATCAATTAATCAATTAATGGAGGAAAAATTTGCCAGATTAACTGATGATGACAGTAATTGTTAGTTGCCCCCTTTGGCCATAATGTGTCTGAATATGGTCGTAATAAAAAGCATTTTGAACTTTGAATTCTGATAGAAATATTCTTTATCTTTTCTTTATCTTTTCTTTTGTCTATACATGAAATTCAAATTAACCATTTTCAGTTAACATCTCACTATTGAAATTTTCATTTCACACCTCTCAGTGCATCTTTGTCCAAACCTTCTAGGAGAAAGAATGAAAACGAATGAGAAGTGACAGATTTTATTAAACAAATTCCAGATCCAGTGCAGATCAGAAACAGTAATTGGTGCCACATCACAGGGACTAAACACACCGTCAGGTTCGCAGCGTGTTTGCCTGTTGCTCTAATTTGATATTGATCGGCCGAAGTCCAGTTTGGTCTGTAAGTGGGGGGAGGAGGAGGAGGGTGTTTTCCTTTTAGTCGGGAGGACACAGCTGAATAATAGGCAGTTATTGTGCCTCTGTCTGAATTTTTTTTTGCAGCTGGTACGGACTCGAATCACGTAAAACCCAACCGAGACCAGCCGTTAATCCATACAGTTTTCCAGAGGTGGAGACCTGGAACCTAAAGGTTCTGGCCTTTAGACTTTCCTGAGAAGTCGACGTATCTTTTGAAGCCTTTTGTTGGCCTGATTTGGCACAGAACATGTAGACGGTAGACAGATCATACAGACTTAACCTGCTGACCTTCTGGTTTTTTTCGGGGCATCTCCCGAACCCCCCCAGACCACCCTGCTAACTGCCCGACCCCCGTGTTTAGCTTGCACTGCTAACTTCCACATTCTGACTTTGATCCTGTCCGCGGCGTAACCATTTCACTTCCCTCCTTCGGCCACGAGTAATTCATAAAACCCCAGTCCGTTCCGCCAAGATGCTGCCAATGCAGTCAGTGTCAAACTCATTTACGTTTCTGCTCGGGGGATGTTGGTATACCGTGCATACCGCAACTTGGCGGCCTTCGCTGGGCTCACCCGCATGGCTCCCATCCAGGATCGTGATCCCTGAGGCTGGCGAGCGACGCCGCAGATGTTTACCCCAAAACCAAAGCGCAGAAAATGCATCCTAGGCAATACTTTTCCTGTCAACGCTACCTACCGGTCCGTCGAGGAACAGCAGACCAGCCCGGACAACAGACCACCCAAACTAGACTGAGGTGATTCGAGACCTGGCCGATTCAGCGATGCCACTGAATTCCCATCGAACGTGAGTCATTTCGGCCGCCGAAGTCCAAACGCTGTCATTGCTCCGTCGAACGGCTTCGGAGACGCATGCGCCTCGAGGTTCAGCCGTTATGTTCCGAGTCAGACTGGAAACAAACCCGGGACGCAAACGCTCAGGTCGACGTACAGCAGCATGTGGTAGTCATTACATCCCCTCGAACACTATCGCAACACACACACACAGTTATACACACATGCTGGGAGGAGAATTTATGGTATGTAAGACAGTCTCTGCTGTGGGTTTAGATTTAGAGTCTGGAGGGGGATAATGTGGCTTCAGGTCAGCTGGCACCAAAGCGCTGGCCTCAACTGACACTCGAGTTTAGATTATTAGGAATTTTAACAATCCCCAGAGGAGAAACTCTGTCTTTGTGGTGGAAACAGTGCCGGGCATAAAAGTTGAGATTTAAACAGCAAATAGTTATAATAAGACTGAGGGTCCAAAGCTCTGCTAGCGTCCCCTTGAGGCTGCACTGGTCATTACAGCCAAGATAAGAGAGGAAACAACTTATTGACCATTTAACCCTTCTTAGTTTACAATCGGTCAGTCATAAGTTTTGTATCCAAACGGAAAATGGTCCGTGGAAAACCTGCCTGAACCAGAGATGCATAAAGGACAGTGAGATTCGGTCTGTGGGGGATTTATCAGACCAGTTACATCCAAGATGCCGTGGACCTGAAAAATTATTGCCGTCAGTCCACAGTCTGGTTTGTGCAGGAAGTGACGAGGTCTGAGCCTGGAGGCCTAACATTCACTTCAAATTCAATTTTGTTTCTATGGCACCAAGTCGTGCTGGAAGTTATCTCGTGTAGAGCAGGTGTAGAGCGAAGTCAGGACATGATGGGATGTGATGGGACGTGGCAGGACGTGCTCGGACGTGATGGGACATGATGGGATGGGGTGGGACGGGATGGGACGTGGTGTGACACGGTGATGATTGGTCGGGGACATGATGATGATGGTGATGGATGTGATGGGGACAAGATGAGATGGGATGAGACGTGGTTTGATGAGATGATTCAGGACTAACAGATCAGGATGAGGTGGATTGTCAACTGGGTGGGTATTAGGAAGTTTTTTTTAATAGTTGCCTAAAAAATATATCTTATCTATCACAGAAAACAACAAACAAAAAAAACTAAATGAACTGGTCACTGGTCACGTCAAGGTTCCGTGAGATTTGCTGTTATTTTGACTTTTGCTTTGATTTTTTTGATGCTTGACAAGTGGGTTTTTGTTTGGGTGGGGGGAATTTGGGGAGAAGAGAAGAGGGAGGATGTTGGTTGGTCAAACAAACACAGTGGACAGACAGAAAAAGAGCTGAGAGGACCAGAGACATGATGGGATCCTGTTCGGATGAATCACTGTAGTTTCATTTAGCCGTCTCTGTTCAGCCTGAGGGAGTTGACGTCAGTCTCTTCGCCGTCTCCAGACTCCTGCAGTTCCCACAACCGTCTCTGCGTAGCTGAGTCATAACCCCCCCCCCCCCCCCCCCCAGCACACACACACACACACACACACACACTTAAACCACACCCCTTTTCAGGGCAATTTGTGCAAACACTGAGTTCTTAAATTACAAAAGCCATAACAACCAGACTGGAGTTGAACTCTTGAATCGATTCTCTGGGGGGGGGGGTTACAGTTCCACATCTGTTTGCATTATTAGCGCAGTTGGTCACAGCAGGCATTGACCCCCCCCCATCCCTCGGCAGCGTTAGCGCCTTGCTCCACTGGGCATCAACTCTGCTGCCCCGTCTGACTTTCAAGCCCTCGACGTCTCCGCTGAAATAAAAGCCTTCGCCGGCGTCTTGTCTCTTTCCTGCCTGCGTCGGACATGGGGGCAGACTCGGGTTTCTCACATGGATTAGCGGAGCGTTGCGGAGGAGGGCCGGCGCTGGTGATCCCGACCATCACGTTAGCTCTGCTCTGCCAGTGGCCTTTGAAGCAGTGAGAGCGCAAAAGTTTCAGATTTCATGACTCGAACCATTAAAATAAAAAAATAAAACCCCCTCCCCAACTAAGGGACACTGGACTGTGTTTGAAGACTGTGGAGCTGGACTGAACAATAGCACACACACACAGGAGAAGAGGAGCTGTGTGAGTGCGGTGAACATGCAGTGAAGACACTAGGCTTTAACCATTATGGCGTCCGACTGCCAAAAGCTACCGATAGCTTTGTGTTGTTTTGTCAGGTTTTAATATTAAACCAGCGCTGTTGCACGTTTCAGCTCATTACCTACAAATCACATGCATTTTACACCACTGATACTGTTGAGTCTTTTTTCTGACCCTCCGGGCAGGTTCGCTTTGAAAGAAAAAAAAGATGCGCCTGCAGACACTTTGGGCAGAGAGCTCGTCCTTTCGCTTCTCGCTCTGCTGGTTTCGGCATCTGATGGTGGTGGTGTCCCAACAAACGCTGTCCCGATTTCCACGAAATCCGCTGAGGGGTTTTCCAGGGTCTAAAGAGGATGGATGCCGATGATTTCCGTGAATCTGCTTTTATGTAGCTTGTGGTAAATAAAGGTGTAAAAGCCAGAGGGACGCGTCTGTTATTTCATGGTTTCAGATCCTTTTGATCCATGTCCTCTCCTGCTCATCTCATTTTCGTTGCTGCAGCTACAACGGGAACGATAGCGTCACCCAAACCCGTTTTGCGTGACGCATCGAATGCTTTGAGTTTTACTTATTTTTGACCTCAGCCTCTTGTACTCACAAATGATGAACCTGCAACCGATTTGAAAGGAGATTAAAAGGTCGTGGATCCATTTCGAGCTCCGACCTTGCCGCGGCCTCTCAGAGATGCTAACGGCGAATGCTGCCCGACTTGCTCCTGTTTTTTTAAAAAAAGAAGACAAAAGCCGGAGCGAGCCGCGTGAGGATTCAACGCAGATCTTGGTTTAGCCGTCTTTCCCTGCTGCATTCGAACGACTGAATTCCGACGGAGATTTAATATCTGTCTGGAACATGGTTCAGAGTTTGCCAGCTGAATGAGGAGAAACCGGCAGCCAATGGAGGAAAAACACAGATCTGAAATCTATGGTGTGCTGTAGGAAAATGTCAGCAGAAATGTCGAGCAATCATGAGTTGGACTACACTGGATAAAAAAATGCAAAAAAATAGTATATTCAGTCGTTTTAATGTCAACAAAGTAAAAACGAATAAATCTTTTCTTCTGATTGAATTTTTTTGTCAAAGTGATGAAGAAAGACGGAGACAGTCGGAGTCTGAGAGGGGAAGTTGTGGCCTGGACCTGGACCGAGAGAAGAACGGCAGAGTGAGTGGAAGGGGACGGGTGTGTGTGTGTGTGTGTGTATGTGTGTGTGGGGGGGGGACTGGCATCGTGAAGAAACTGAGAGCATGAAAACACACACACCAACCACAAGACGATTCAAGTGATCGGCCACATGCTCCGTCTGTCCCATGCCCCCCCCCCACTGCGTCTATCAGCCTCTGTTTGGATTCCCCTCAGCCTGTTTGAAAATCACCAAGTCTGCAAAAAAGGCACATAAACGCTGCCTTTCCCCGAAGCGACCACACCGGAGCAGCCTGTTTGGAGGAGCGGGGGCTGCGGCTCCCTCACTTTTGTTTGTACCATGATGAAAGTTTGGGTATCGGGGGGGGCAGGGATCCCTGCAGGAAAAGCATTTATTCAAAATGTCCTGTGTTGTTTATCTGTGAAGGATGATTGTTCTGTGTGTGGGTCTCTGTAAACACTCTCACATGTCTGCAGAGGACGGTGTGTGTGTGTGTGTGTGTGTGTGTGTGTGTGTGTGTGTGTGTGATGGAGATGAAGGGTGGAGGCTGCCTGGGAAAAAGTGGAGACAAGGCCGTCTACTGTCCGCCACCTCCGTCAAAACGCCCTCGCCATGGCGAGACGCCCGGGTCAAAAGGGCAACAAGCCGAGGCCTTCGCCCCCCAATGGCCCACAGCCATGGATAAGGCTCCTCTCTTTGCTGTGGGGGTCCGATTGTCTGGGGGGGGTCAATGGCTCCTTCACACAACGAGCTCAGTGGATTCACTCGCTGATGGTGTCTGGACACTGGTCCATTATTACACTTTTACAGTTGAACAGTTTGTCTCCTGTATTTCAGTTCAATTCAGATTTGATCAGAAATTTTCAGTTTAATTGTATCTGAGCACAGACTCAAATGTGGTTATCAAATCTATTTGTGTTACTTCGAAGTAACTAAAAGCTCAAAGACTTTATTTGATGGATTTTTTATATTTTTTCTTTTGCTGAAGCTCCAACGTGAAACCAGGAAGAGCAGCAGAAAATATCTGCTTGAATATTCGTCCTTAGGTGATAAAACAAAGCTGTTGCTTTTTTTCCCCATAAGCTACATGATTCGAATCCTAGTCTAGAGAACTATGATGTTAATCACCTTTACAGTGTGGATATGTTATGAGTCTGGCTCCCGATATCAAACGTTGCACTCGGTCGGTTCGTTTCGCTGCGGGAAGCTCGTCGCTCTGTTGAGCCGCTCCATTCAGGACAGAGTGACGCCTCCGTCTCTGACAAACACGTCTTTGGCCTGCTTTAACCTGGAGCATGCGAAAGGGACAGTGAACAGACAACGGTCATTTTAATTTTTGATCTCCGGGAAGTGATTTGAGGCATTAACATTAATTATCAGCGTTTGATAGGTTTTCTGCATTGTTTTTTTTTGCTAGTAGAAAGAACGAAGACTCACCGGCTCCTCTCCTCTGTTGCTTCCAGGTATTTTAACCTGGATTCGGTTCCCGGACCCGAACTAGGATAAGTTAAACGTCAGTGAGTGGAACCACAGAACAAGTTCTCTTTGCTGACCATTCTGTTCAGTTGTAGATCTGACGGAGGCCCATCGCGGTCGAGGTTTGTAGATAACGTCTGACTGCTCCGCGGTCAGCTGAGGTCAACCTTTACTCCTCCAGATGCTTCCTGTTGCAAAGCTCAGGGAAGCAGCTGCACGCTTCTTTTTTTTTTTTTGGGACGTGGGAGAATTGAACCAAGATAACTTGGCAAAATCGCAGGTTAATATTTTTCCATGAAACCTCTCTCTTTTTTTCCCCCTTCGGTTTCTGAAGTACTTTCTCTAAAGCACAGAGCTCCCAGTGTTATCATTGTCATGTTATCATTATCATTATTATAATTCCAATAATCAAGTTAGGATCTTATCTAAGCCCCAGATCTAAATCTTCGTCCATGTGAGAGCTGATGTGGCTCAGAAAGCCTCGACAGCTCGGCCCGTTCAGCTGCAGCGTTGGAGTCCGGCCCAGAAAACCTCCATGATCCAGGATCAGTTTTTTTTTTTTTTTTTTTAAACCATTGCCCCATTTATAGATTATGAATTTATTTTGTGAATCTTGTCACGGTTTCAGGTTTGCTGACCCGAGGGTTTGAGGCCCCAGTCTGAGCCCTACCGGCCTGCATCAGCCGTATCCGGCTAAGCTAGTTAGCAACTGTCGTTTATGTTTTCGGTCGTGTTTTGAGCTAAGTTCCCTCCTATTTGTTCCAGTTTTCCTTCCCCATTAACTTCGGCTACAAAACACTGTTTGCTCGGTTTTGTTTCTGTTACTTTGAACTTAAAAACTGGACGTTAAGAAGATAAATTGGTGTCATCAACGTATTTGGTGCATTTCGTGTGCACACCGGCAATGAGGTGGACGACCACGGGTTTACAGCTTTTTTTTTTTTTTTTTTTTTATCTGCACAAAGGTTGAATGTTCAGTATTTATGAAGGTTTGGTCTTCATTTGGATTCTTGGTTTAGACCCCTTCATATGAACAAGTCTTTATCAAATATCACTTTATCCAAAAATAAAGAAAAAAAAAAAGCATTATAGCCAGTGACAAACAAAGACTTTTATTTCTCAAGATCCACAATAAAAAACAAACAAACAAAAAAACACTGAAGTGAAACAAATGAGAAAAACAAGTTGTTTTTTTTGTCTTTTTTAAAAATTTCATCATGGTAAACTAAAGGGGCCGACAACCGAAATCAAACACGAATTCACAGCCTTTGTTTAATCCTCCAATCTACAACAGGCAATGTGTCACATGACAGATGTACAATTCACTTCAAGTGCAGCCTCAACTATGCAGGTGTGATTACGCGGATTATTACAAACACTTGGAACCAGGACGCAGGAGCCTGCTCAACTCTGTACAAAAAATAGGAATTATTAGAAAAAACAGTCGTGTCCCTTGAAGAATTTCGTTTCAGTAGCAAAAGCAATATGTCTGCCACCATGTTGGTTTGTATAAAAAGACCCTGCAGCAGCATAATCCGTCTCCAACCGCACAGCCCCCCCCCCCCCCGTTTACATGTGAAGTGCCTTCAGCAGAAAAAAAGAAAGAAACCCTGGCAAACATACCAACAAAACCGCGTCGAACAACACAATGTATTAAACATTTAGTTGAGGCACAGAAATGCCCAAATCCAAAAGGCTAAAAATAAAACTATTCTTTCGTGAACAACTTTTGGCGCCAACGAAAAAACATATCAGAAGAAGAAAAAAAACGAAACAATTTCCATCAAGAAGTCGTGAGCTTACAAAGCTGTCAAACCTTCAACTCTAAACTCATAAATAAAAAAAAAAAAAAACAATATCTTAAGGCTCTTGATGATTAAGTTAATAAATCAAATATACACAATGATTAATTAAAAATTATTTACACATCTGTACAGAAACATTCCACATGGACGATTCTTCATATCGGCAGCAACTGCTGACACTCAACCCCCCCAAAACAGCCCCAAAATAAATATCTTTTTTAATTATCCAAATTTGTCAGGTGCTGTGGTGCAACAGGTCAGAAGCACATTCAAAAATCCGGACTCATTTTTTTTTTTTTGTTAAGGAAACTTGATGGTGCATTTTAAGGCTTTTTAGGAAATGCTTCCCCTGCGCGTCCAGATTCGATCGTCCACAAAAATCAGAGATCCAGCCAACCACAGTGGACCGTTCAGACCAGTGTCAGTCGAAACATAAATTAAACAGCAATTATCCAAAGCCGTGGATCCGTTGAAATTCCGGTCTGTACAAAAAAAGGACAAAAAAAGAAGAAAGAATAACTACAAATGACAGAAACGTCCCCCAGGGGTCATTAGGTTCCTGATCTCCATCCAGACACGCTAGTTATACAATGTACTCCATCCTGTTTACGCTCTGTGACTGCAGTTGCCTGTTGTCCTGTTTGCTAGTCCAGTGTGGGGGTTTGCCCGTTGTGTTGCGTGGGGGTTGCTCCTCCCATTCCACCAGCGAGTACGCCGGTGGCGCCCTGGGGAACCTCGCCTTCTGCAGCCTCTTGTCCACCTCGTCTTCGTCCGACTGGCTCTCAGTGTCCGACTTCCTGATCTTGGCGTGGACTGAGTTCTTGCCCTCGTACAAGTGGTGGTGGTGGAGAAGCAGGTGCTGCTGCTGATGGAGGTGGTTCGGCGGGTTCTTCTCGATGGGGTTCTTGATGTGGTTGAGCTGCTCGCGGGCGGCGCTGACGCTGTTGTGGAGGGCGTTGTTGTCCTCCGTCGGCAGGGACGACGAGGCCTGCGTGCTGACCCCCGTGTGGGCGCTCTGCTTCCTCCGCCTCTTCACGCACCACAACAACATGGAGGCGACCGCCGATGCCCAGACGACGATTACCACGGAAACCAGCAGGGGCACCAGGTAGTCCGCTGGATGGGGCGAGGGGCGGACGTCAGCGAACAACTCAAGACACTTGTACTCTGCTGCCTGAATATCCAACCATAACTATCTTCACTACGACTCTAGAGTCGTTTGAACTTTTAATCAGGGGGTGCAGGGTGTGATTAGGATAGCTTAGCACAAAGACTGGAAGCAAGTGCAAACTGTTAGTCCTACCTTATTTCCACGGCGGCAGGTTTAGGACAAAGCTCCAATTAGACACTGCTTCTATTACTTTGGTCATTGACTTTTAAATTCTCGATCCATCATCATTATAATAAATAAAATATTCTCAGTATAAAAGTGCAACATGCCGTAGCTTGTTCTCTGCTGCAGGATTTTTCCATAACATAGACAAAGTCTGACCCAGAGAATGCCCCGTTGACCTGTTACGATAGGCTTTTGTTCACCGACGCAGAAGTAGAGGAACCCGAATGTTGCTGAATGTTTAATCATGAAACCATCTGAGAAATAATGGGACGAAGTACACCACAGACGGAAAAGTCGTGGATAAGGGTTTCGGCCGTTTGTTAACTTCCTCTCGGCAAAAATGTTAGCTTGTCAAACACAACTGAATGGAACAACTTAAATTCTGCAATGTAGTTTAGGAGCCTGTTGGTCAGAGAGACAGCTCCAACTCTAAACGCCACTGCACCTGTTCAGTATTTACATAAGGTAGATCAGACGGACTCAGATGTCGGAAGGCGTTTCTTTTCGTTCCTTTTCGTTTCTTTTCCCCGGATGAAGCGAGGCCAACAGTTTCCTCCTACCTCCTGTCTTTGTGCTGAAATTCACAGTTTCCTCACTCATTCACAGAAAACTCTAGACACAAGACATCCGACATGTTTGAAAGGAAAAACTGTAAATATCAGTCAAAAGTGGGACTTAAAATCGTCCGTCCATTAGACACCCGAAAACATGGCAGACCCTGTTTGACAAAACAGTCTTAACTCAAGATATTCAGGAAGTTTCAACCCCATCTCACGGTCTTCAGTTCTAGGCCGTGTGATGACAACAGAGCAAAGGTCTGGAGCTTTGGCCTCAAACAGTTGGTTAGCATGGGCGTAGAATGAAGCCCTCTCTGCAGCAGAAAAAGCTAGTAAGGGGACCTTGAGATGAGACTATTCTGTCAAACTACAATTCCCAAAGTGGAGAATGCAGAGTGTAGTAAAAGCATAGATGTTCTTCTGTTCTTAGAAACCCGGCAGCCACTCACCGTTGGGGTTGTGGCTTTGCCGCCTGTGGAGGCGAACCTCGGTGATGGCGCCGATGATGCTGCTGTTGGTGCTCCTCTTGCCGACCAGGTCCATGATCCTGTCTGTGATCTCCTTGACGAAAGCCACACCCCCCCTCTGGTCCTCAGTCGACTGAAGATTTCAGAAGAGAAACACCGTTACTGTGACTGTCCGTGACATTTCGTTCTGAATAAAAGCTCATTTTAGTCACCGATTCAACCAATGCAGTACCCACACGACCAGGTCCCAACTGCGTCCCATTAGCTCCTCTAAACGCTCGGTGGGTGATTCCAAAGAAAATCTGGCACACGGGTTCTGTTTTATTCCTCTGGCTGCAGTTACAGGGGCTTCAAACTATTGGGTAACCTTTCAAAACTTTACTAGTTATGGCAGTGAGAGCACTGCACCCTGTTATTGCTGTTTCCTCCGCTCACTTTGTCTAAAACCTCAAAATTCTCGATCCTTTTCCATTTTGCGATTCCAGACCTTCGCTAAACATTTAATGTGATGCTCGACGCCGCAGAGAGTATCGATCTAGACTTTTATGTGTCTCTTCGGCGTTTCATAAACTACTTTTTTCAGAGCCGGGGGCAACTCACAATGGCCACGTGGATCTCGTTGTTGGCGCTGGGCGACGGCTCGCAGGTCATGGAGACAGAGGAGTCTGAGGACCGGTTCTTGATGGTGTAGAGGGTCCTGAGCTCGCGACAAACCTGCCCCACTGTCGCACCCTGTAACAGCCCAGCGAAGAGGAAAAACATCAGAAACTGCAACAGGAGGAAGGTATCAGATGTTCTGTGTGAGGACATAGCTATGGACAAATCAGCACTAAGGTGTGACAGGGTGTTATGAAGCTCTGAAACATTGGACTTTTATTTTGATATCAAGGGTCCCACAGTTTCAGCAAGAAAAATAAAAGTCGGACAGAGAGAATATCAGAAAATTCAGAAGTCAGAAGCAAACATGGAACCAGTCTGACCTTTGCCATGATGTCCTTGTTGAAGGTGAAAGTGACGTTGGCGCAGCCGCCCTCCGGGTGACACCTGGCCGTGGGCGGGGCCCGGTGGGCGGGGCTCCAGCACTCCCCCTGGCTGGGGCAGGGCTTGACGAAGCAGCGCTCGTCCCCAACGGCGACGCAGGTGTGACCGGCGGGGCACTCCGAGCCGCGAGTCTTACCGTGGAGGCTGCAGGGCTTCGGTCCGCACCAGAGCTGTCGGGACAAGAACCGGCGGTTAGATCGTCATTAGAAGTCCACGGCTTGCGTCTGCGTACGTGAGTCCAGACGAAATCCCAGTTCTACCTTTGTGCAGGCGATTCTCCCGTTGCGACATCGGCAGCTGTTGCAGTCCTCATCCCACATGCTTCCATCCAGGGCCACCAGCCCCCCGACCACGCAGGGCCTCCCCGACACTGCAGAACAAAACCAGCAGCAGCGGCGTCGTCACCACTCAGCTCTGACTACCGGACCCTGACCCAGCAGATCTGAGGTTGGACCTTGGCACCGTCGGCTCGACGGCGAGTCAGTTTAATTTTGTGCATCTGCATTTGATTCAGTAACTAACAGATGAAATTGCATTGACTGAGACATCCTCTGCTTTGTGAAATGTATTGTTTCTCTATTTAAAAACCAACAGACCGAGTGACAGAGTCCCCGAGCAGCGATTCATCTGAATATTTCATCTTTTTCTTCTCTGTTTTGAACTGTATAAACCCTTCATTTCGAATCCTTCAAAGTTTAGGCCCTACTTCATTCACAGATCAATGCTCGTCTATTTCTCTAACCAGACTTTGGCTTGTGTTCATCGCTCGGCAAATGAATCGGGGGATGTGTCCCGGCTGTTTCTGTATAAAAGTTTTTATAAATCAGACAGAGTTCCTTCTGTCCGACCGAGGAGAGGAGGCCTTACCTTCTTGGCAGCGGGGGCCGGCTCTTCCCGGCGGACAGACGCAGCGGTAACCGTTGATTTCGTCCACGCAGGTCGAGCCGGAGGCGCATGGTGACGACTGACACTCGTTGATGTCTGGAAGGGACGAGGACAGTTAGTGTCACGTTCATCAAAACTTGGTCTGACCCAGCCTGTTACCGGACCGACACTCAGTCAGAACTCTCGGAGAGAGGAAGACGAGCCCCTCCAAAATAAAACACTGGCAAACCTGCGGCAGAACCTGCACAACAACAGTGCTGCAAATGATGATGATTTTCACCTTCAATTAATCTGGTGATCTATTTTTCTAACAAATAATTAACTGTTTAAAATAGAAATCTTGGAAGAAACACCTGTTGCCATCTCCAAATCCGGTTTTCTGTCAGATCGCCAGTACAAAACACGGTATTCAGTTTACAAAGAGAACATATTTAAAAATAAAATTTAGAGAAACCAGCACCAGATTATTTTATAGTTTTTGTCATTTTTTCCTTTAATAATTGATCGATCAAAGAAATTTTTAGCTGTTTTTCCCTGATGATCGACGCATCGACTTGTAGCTCTCCATGACGGCCTGTCCTCAGAAAAATTTTTACCTGCAGTAGCACAGAGACATCCAAAGCAAATCTCAGCCCTAAATACAACATGTAAATCAGGTGGTTTTGTTGGAAGGTGGAAATTTTTTTTGTGTGTGCATGCGTGCTAAGCTAGGCAAACCACATCCTGGACTGGACTCTGAACCGGACACAGAGATGAAAACGACTCCTCCGGAGAGGACGGAGGAGGACAATCGGCCCCGTGAGCTGCCGAGGTCTGGAAGAGATTCATGGTCCGATGTCCATATCCCGATGGACTCTGACGCGCGTCCACGCAGGTTTGAGCCCTGCTCGAAGGCACCGAGGCAGAAACCGAAAACCGCAGAAAAAAAAGCCGGGAACAGAGCGAGGCGGCAAAGGTGGCGGCGAGGTGAAGAGACGGGAAAGGGACGAAGGGAGGGGGGGTTGAGAGGTTGAGATGTCAGACGTCGACACTCACTAATCCTGCAGTCTGGTCCGGCGAAGCCCGGGGCACATTCACATCGGTACCAGTTGTCTCCATCGACACAGGTCCCGCTGTTGTAACTACAGGAGAACAGAGAGGATCAGTGGTATCTGGGTCTAGACTCTGAGCAATAACTTTCACTGCTGGAAAAAAAAAAAAAAAAAAATAGGCAGAACAACAGAATTTTATCCTCCGAAGGAAAAAAATCACCATAATTTCCCACCGAAATAAACGTCGCTATGAATCAAAAAGTCTGACCTAACAGAGCTGGAGCCCTCGTCCTCAATCCTAATCTTAATTATAGACGGAAAAACTCTCTTTTTTCAAATGATGCTGATCGGTGTGTTTTTCAAAGATATGAGCAGCCTGTGACCCAGTGGTTTGGAGAGACGAGCGGGAAGCCGAGCAGATAAAACGTGAAACTGGCAGAGACACTGTTGCTCAGCTCCAAACTTGAATTGAGGGATTTTCCCCCAAACACTCAGGATACCAACAAATCTTCAAAACCAAATGTGTGATTTCAAAACTACTGTGTTTGAATCAGTTAAAAAAAGAGGATTTTTTTCTTTTTAAATGTTTTTTTAAAATGTTTTTTTTTTTTTTTTTTTGTAACAGCTGCAGTAATAATCATGGACTGGCCCTGACAGGTAAATCTGCTTAGTGTGAGTGAAGACTGTCTTTGTCTACGTTTTTATGTGTGTGTGTGTGTGTGTGTGTGTGTGTGTGTGTGTGTGTGAGTGAGTTTAACTCACCAGGGATGAGGACTGCAGTCATTGGCATCTGTAACATAAAGAAACCGAGTTAGACTTCGCTCTGTGTGTCTGTCTGTACGTTGACCATTCAACAGTTCATGGTGATCAGAGGACGAATCCCAATGACTTTCAATGGAACCCGACATCACATGTTCCCGTCAACAGTCAGAGGGAACCTGTGCTGTTGCATTTCAGTACATGATTCATTCAAAATAAATACGTATTTTAACATTAAATGGTAAAGACAGCAGAGAAACACGGACAGGAAAAATTTGGAGGTGTCACCAAGTGAAAAAAGCGAACATTAGACAACTGCCTCCACAGGCTGCACAATGCTAACTGCCCGAAAAGTCTCTTCAATGTAAAGAAATCAAATGAAACTTGGGCTACAGCTAAATAACTGCTTATATTATAAATTAATTTGTCAATTACTCATCTGGTCAATAAAACGCTGACATCCTCAGGTGTTTCATTTTATGTTTACTATCACTGAAGACAAAGGAAACCCTGAAAATATTCACGTTTAAGAAACTAAAATCTGTCAGTTTGTTAAAATAATCACTGAAACAGTTGCTGCAGCTCCTCATTGAAAGCACCCGCGAGGTGCACCATGCTGTGCAGTGACTCACTGTGGCTGCAGGTGGCGCCCTCCCAGCCCTCCTTACAGACGCAGCTGAAGGAGCCGCCCTCCCCCACGCAGGTCCCTCCGTTCTCGCAGGGGCTCGGCAGGCAGCTGCTGTTCTGGGCTGGAACGACGGAAAAAAGGGCATCAACCGACCATCGGACACGTCGCTAACGCGGAGACGGCAAAAGGAAAGGAAACGATGGGCGTGTCGTCGCACTGACCGATGGTGCAGGTGGTGCCCCCCCAGCCTGGGGCGCACAGGCACTGGAAGGCGTCTCCCTCGTCGTAGCAGGTGCCTCCGTTGCTGCAGGTGGCCTCGTCACACTGGCTCTCCCCTGGAGGGAGAACAGGCTTCAGTCGGGCGGCGGTCGGAGGCAGATCGTCAGACCCCCGCCCCCCAAAGTTAAACCCTTTGGAAACTTTGCTACAACTTTGGTTTTTGCCTGAACAAAAGTCATGTTGGACATTTTACCGTCACTTTTTGATACAGAATCGAGTCTGAGTTCTGATCAGACTCTTTTCTGTCTCACGCCGCCTTTAATCAAATGGTAAATTCTGGATAATTTATTCATTTCCCAATTTTTTATTCTCCTATTTAATCTGAACCGTTGTTTAACTTCTATTTCATTCCTCTGAAATCTTATTCATGCCTCTCTTTCTATTGCCTTGTGTTTATATTTTGTCTCAGTGCCTTTAATGTCTTGAGTAAAAGACTTTGCCTTGTTGTTGGAGACAAATTAACTTTCCTACTTTCCTGGTTTAAAACATCTGGAAAATAAACAACAATCAGGAAACAAACATCTTTCCTTGTCCAGGTGCTGAGACCTGGAAAAACAAACTGAGATTACTTTAATTACTTCATTAAAAATACAACGTTTCTCGTTGGCTGCAGAGGAATCAACTGATACATTCACTCTTCCTAATGATGTAAATATTACATTTTTAAAGGGGTTACGAAGAGGATTTGGGGCTATTAAAACCAGGTCAAAGGTCAGAGCGGTTAAAGGAAACTTAAGAACATGAGTCCAGTTGCTACTTAAGGTGGAGAAAATCAGAAAATTCTGCAGTAATATGACATATCAAAACACACACACACACACACACACACACACACACACACACACACACACACACACACACACACACACACACAGTGTGGGCGGGACTTACTGGAGTGGCAGGTCTTCCCCTTCCAGCCGTTGGTGCATTCGCAGTAGAAGTCGCTGACCAGATCCCGACAGATGCCGTGGTTCTGACAGGGGGCGGAGCCGCAGTCGTCGATGTCTGCGCAACGGCGAGATAAAAAGGTCAAGAGGGCAAACGGGTCCCGCCGCCTCTGAGGACTAAGAGTGAGGAGGAGGAGGAAGAGGAGGAAGACACTCACTGTTTTGGCAGGTGGGGCCGTCCCAGCCCTCGGCACAGATGCACTGATACCGACTGACTTTGTCGATGCAGGTGCCTCCGTTCAGGCAGGGAGCGCTCTCACAGTCATTTATGTCTGAGAGACGCAAAGAAATCGTATCACAATATCTCGTCTAATTTTCTTTTGGCATAAATTTAGTTTTTATAGGGACGTAAAGTTGAAGAAAAGTTCAGAATGAAAGAACAGAATCAAGACGAGAGCATCAAAGAAAAGATTATTACGGGAAAACATTCAAAAGATCACAATGAACAACTGAGGCAAAACAAAACAGATAAAGCAGGAAGAAGCACAGGAAACGAAAATACGTGATGAGAGCCGATGTTCTCACTCTCATGGCAGTAGGTGCCGGCGAAGCCTTCCTCGCACTCGCAGCTGAACTGTCCGCCGGCGTGGCTGCGGCACCGCCCGTGGGGGCCGCACACGTTGGACGAGATCAAACGCACCCCGCTCGGCGTGCTGTTGGACGCCACCGCCACCGTGCAGCTGTCGATCACTTGGGGAAGCGGAGGAAGATTTAGAGAATAAATTAAAAACTAAAAACCGGAGAGAAAAGAGATATATGAAATATTGCGAGAAAACGCTTAGATGCTGGGCTTCGATGATCTAGATCAACAGCGCCACCCGCTGTCGTCGTCATAGCGACCGAGAGCGAACCTTTGCAGGGCGTGGTGCGGCAGTGGTCCTTGAGCCGCGAGCAGTTCCTGCCCTCGTAGTCCTCCGGGCAGTCGCACACATAGTCGGCCGCCAGGTTGAAACAGCGGCCACCGTTCTGACACGGGCCGCGGACGCAGTAGTCGACGTCCGACTGGGGGGGTCGGAGAGACAGGGATAGAGAGAGATTTAAACCAGATTTTTCACACTCAAAGTCGCTACTATCACAATCAGAACAGAAGCTGCCAAAACCGGAGGAGACGTCACACGTCCGTCACGCGTCGGTAAATGTCTGTAACCACGGCGATACAAGTTTCAATCCTCAGTCACCTGACAGCGGCTTCCAGAGAAACCAGGCGGACACAGGCAGTGGAAGCCGTTGACCTCGTCGTGGCAACGGCCGCCGTTGAGGCACGGCCCACCGGAGCAGTCGTCCACGTCCTCCTCGCAGCGCTCGCCGCCGAAGCCCGGGGCGCACACGCACCTGTAACCGTTGACCAGGTCCTGAGGGACGGAGGTGGACATGGGAGTTAGCGTCTGTAACCTCCACCATGAGAGACTTAATTTAAATAGGAACAAAACCGGCACTTCAGCATCGTTTTCAGATTGAAATCACGCACCTTGATGTCACCGAGTCGCCTTTACTCTTGCGAGAACTTAGCGTTAATTGTTTAATGTTAATGCAAAGACTCTTTGACCTAGTGGCCGAGAAACCAGCGCGTCAACTCGTCTCGGCCTCGTGGATCAGTCCGGATTTTTCCACGTGCCTCTCCATTGACAATGTGCCCTGACGTACCGCAGAGCTGTCGGCGCGAGCGGATCGTAGCTGACGGAGCTAACGGGCTAAAACACGCAAAGCTGCAAAGGGAAAACAGAAAGCAGCAGAGGAAAGTACAGAGCGTCCTGGCAGCCTTTTCTGTCAATGTGTTAAACATTTAATACACAAAAACGTGTCACGGTCTGAGCAGTTTAATTGACGCACAGAGCTGAGAAGCTGTCAGCACTGAGCTAATTAGCCAAATTAGAGTTGTAGCGTCTGCACTAACAGCGTAGGCGTATTAGAGCATCCATCTGTAAAGCTTGTTGAATCCTGTACAACTGGAGTTTGCGTCCTTAGCGTCTTTTACCAAGCTGGACCTGAGCTAAGCTTTCAACTCTGATGTTGGAGGAACGTTATGCTGGGTTTGTGCTTCTGCATCGAGTCTACGCGAACTTTGTCACCCTGCAGTTACACCATCAGACCACTAGTTGGCGGCGTTGTTTATATGCCACTGCATTGAGACTGAAACCGAGCGGCTCCCAATTTTACTGCGACGCACGAACAAAAGGAGACGTCGGAGGAGACGGCCTGTACGACGGCCATGAATAAGAAGTAGAAGGTGGAAATGAGACGCCCCTGAGCCAACCAATCACAGCTCTCGTCACCATGACGCTTACGGTCTACGGCGAAGGTTCGACGCAGAAGCATAAACTTGGCCTTAAGTTCTCTGCCAAATGGAGCAGGAGATTTTAGGAAGGTTGAAATATTTCAACTTTTCAGGAGATTGAATTTAAAATTTAGTTTAAATGCGGCGTACAGATAGTAATAGCCACGGTTATTAAGTTGCGAGGAGATGAGCTGTTACAGTTCCCTTCGCCCTGAAATCAACGCGAACGTGTTGGGTTACCGCCGCGATGTCATCGTAAGCTGAGCCGCCTCGGTAAACAAGAGGCCACTGTGAGAAGCAGAATGGCAGAGAAAAGAAAAGAAAAGAAAAAGGAGGACAGACTGTTTATCTTCTGTTGGGAAAGGAGGAAAGTTTGGAGAAATCCGATCCGCTGTTGTTATGGAGGCCTCACACACACACACACACACACACACACACACACACACACACACACACACACACACACACACACACACACACACACACACACCCCCGCTATGTCCGCTCACCTTGCATGTAGCCCCGTTCTGACACTGGCCGCGACAGTCGTTGATATCTGCAGGAAAACAATTCACAAAGGTGGTTTTTTGGTCTGAGGAGATTCTTTCCTGCTTGGAGCAGAAACATTAAAGGGATCAGGTGTTTTTTTTCCCCTCAGCTGAGCAGCCGCCGTTCGGACGTCGGGAGGGAAACCGCCACGCCGTCTCCCCGGAGGTTTCGGCGTCCTCCCGACCCCCGACCCCCGCCCGCTGCTCCCCTGTGCCGCCTGGTTCTTTTCTGGGGTTTATCAGGTAACTTTGCTAGTCAGATTCGAGAGAAACTGCCGAGGTGCAGGCAGGATTTTACTTTTGCCCTAACGGCTCAAGGGTTTTTCAAGTCGTCCTCCCTGAGAAACTAGTGGTTCTTTTTAAATCTCTTGCGTCAGGTTGGAGCTGAAAGTTAAACTAAAGTTTTCTTTTAAGCTTATTAAAAAAAAAACGGTTATCAAATCATACACACAGAGAAAATAGTTAAATGTAAAACACGAGTTGTGCTGGATTTCTCCAGGCTTATCAAAAAACTGAGGCCTGTAAATGTTTGATATGTAAATAAAGGTTATTCCCTGGCCCCCCCACATCATACAGGCTGTCGAGCGCCTCACTCACTGGTATTGCAGTCCTGGCCCGTCCAACCGGGGAGACACTCGCAGAAGTATCCTCCAATCAGATTTCGGCAGGAGTTGGCGTTGACGCAGGGGTCCTCGTCGCACTCGTTGGCGTCTGAAATGGAAGAGCGTGAATGGATGAACAGGCCGGGGGAAGGCGCAGCCTCACTCACAGGCAGCTAGGGGGAGCTACCTAGCATTGGCGTGCTAATGTGCTAAATTAAAATGGTGGACGCGGTTAATTCTTTTCCTGCTAAACCTGCCACGCTTCCGTTAGCATCTCAGTGCAAAGTTCAAGATACATGTTATGTCATGAAAGGTTCCACATAAATAAAAGTTATTATTATTAAAGCCTTGCCTAGTGCACTACGAGCTGTTGCTAACTTTTCAACAGATGTTGCTGTGGCATCACGGAGTCAGTTTGCTGACTTTATGATTCTCCTACATTTTAGCTTTTAGCGCAGCGGCTCCTTTTCCAGTTACACGGTCGCGCGTTAAACAGCGCCTAATTAGCTTTCGCCATTTAGCCAGTCAATGAACAACCAAGGATACACAGCACGCCAACCACGGATAGGACCAATGTCGTTCCCGCGTCCGTAAACAGTGTTAATGGGTTAAAATTCTGAGTCTGAAGATCTGAAGCAGTGGAAAAAAAAGAAAAAAAAAGAAAACGAGCTCCAAATCGAGAGCAGGCGGACCGAACTAAACCCGCCGCAGTTAAAGGTTGATGAGCAGGGGTGGCTGGTAGTTTGTGGTCAGCAGTGGATTAGCGCTGCGGCGAGGCGATCCCAGAAGCTAGCCCCCCCCCGGGAGCCCCGGTGAGCGCCGAACCGTCGGGACCTTAAACGCCCGAGGTGGAGGTTCTATGTACAAACAGATCCACGTCAGCCGCAGCCTCAACTGATGACATGGATCTAAGTTGTGTATAAAACTGGCGGAAAATCTCCACAATGGAGGAGATGAATCATAACTAGAATAAAAGAGGTCATAGAGTTTCCTCAACAGCAACATAACACCCCCCAAAAAGAAAACAACCGTGAAGTGTCCGGCGCCATGGCCGGAGGAGCCCCTACCGATGAGGCAGGTCTTCCCGGTCCACTGGGGGGGGCAGGTGCACCTGAAACCGTTGACCAGGTCCTGACAGGTTCCTCCGTGGCTGCAGGGGTTCACCAGACACTCGTCCACATCTGAAACAGAGAGAAACAGGAAATCCAGCGGCTGATAGGGCACCGCCGGAAGTTCAAAATAAAACTTAAAAAAAGAAAAAAGGCGGGGGTCTTACTGATGGAGCAGGAGGGTCCGGTCCAGCCGGGGGCGCAGCGGCACTCGAAGCCCTGACCGGTCTCGGTACAGCTGCCGCCGTTCAAACAGGGGTTGGACAGACAGGCCCGGTCCGCTGTGGAGACGCACACAGGCAGTTCAGGTCAGGCCCGGACGGCGCTGAGGCTCAGAGGGTTCACAGGGGGTTCCGCTGCGACCTTTGACCCCTCTCGCTCCCTCTGTGTACACGCCCGCTGTGGCGGCGCTTCGGGCCATATGTCGCTATTTTCCCCCGGCTACTCGGGAATCTCATGAATTGTGCTGCACGTGCACTGGCATAGTTTTTTTATTTTTACGGATGAATGAATGTTGTGAATTTTAAAATACTCTTGAGTTTTTGCTTTCCTGTGTCAACAGGTTTTCAACAGCAGGTAAAAAACTAGAACGTGTGTTGTCACAGGGGGGTCACAGGACAGGGACTTTCGGGGCCCTAACCTGCAGCCTACCTGGCTCTGGACTGAAACCGTCTCCGAACAGCATCACCTTCAAAACTGTGTCACAGGAGCCGGAAAACATTGCGTCGGTCGCCGTCGGAGACGCAGCTCAAGAAGATTCACTCTGCAACTCTGTAGTTTAACCGTAGGGGGAACTTCCAAAGACCCTTCCCATCCAAAAACCCCCAGCTGCCTCCACCTCCCCAGTTGGAGCTTGACACCCATCTGACTCCTGACCTTTGACCTGCCCTTTCAACATGGACAGAGATGAACCCAACTGCCCCCCCCCAGAGCTCACAGATGCTCCATCTGAGCCAAACCAAAGATGCGAATAGTTTTGCTTTTATTGTTTTTTAAAATTAAATCAAAATCTACCAAAACAGAATTTTTTTATTTTCATTTAATTTAATAAGTCTCTCTTTGAATGTTCTTGAACTTTTATTTCACTCAATTGTTTTTTCCCGTTTTCCTGAATGAATAAAGTTAAACCTGACATGGCGGCCGGGTTGAACTCTCCCCGTAGTGCCTTGCCGGAGGGCGTTGACCCCCCCCTCACCTCTCTGGCAGTTGACTCCTGAGAAGCCCTCGTTGCAGGAGCAGTGGTACTTGTCTGGTCCCGTGTTGCTGCAGGTTCCCCCATTCAAACATGGCTGCCGTGTCCCACAGGTGTTCAGATCTGTGAGACAGAGAAAACGACAACACACCTCAGCGCTCGACAGTCAGACAGGTAATAGGACCCTAATTATGTTGGCGGAACAATTATCAAGGCTGTTCTTTTATACATGTGTAATTAGCGGATTTACCCTTTAAAATCCCTCGGGGGGGGGGGGGCATGCCTGTAAATTGCGAGACTATTTCCCCATAAAACGATGAGGGTGAAGCACTGCTGTTCAGCGAGCTGCACCAGGTCAGCGAGCTGCACCAGGTCACCTCCTACCTGGACAGGTGACCTCCATTTACTAACCTTTCCCTACCAAAATAAAAGTCTCTATATATTACATCATGCGGAGACTTTTCATTTCGTTTTTTTTTCTAGAAAGTTTCTGCAGAGTTTAAACGTTCGGGACGCATGCATGTGCGTGCGTGTGTGCGCATGCATGTGTTTGCGTGTGCGTTTACCTTTGTCACACAGCTGTCCTCCGTAGTTGGTGTCACAGAGACACTGCCAGGGCTCCACACAGCCGCCGTGGACGCAGCCGGGGTGGGGGATGCACTGATCGCAGTACTCGCCCTGCCAGCCATACAGACACCTCACACACACACACACACACACACACACACACACACACACACACACACACACACACACACACACACACTTAGTCATGCTGAAGGGGTTAGCTGGAGTAAACAAAGTGATAAATCCTTGAAAAATGTACATAAAAAAAAAAATCTGGGTCTCAAAATAACGTTTGTGTTCTGAACGGTCTGAATTTTTATTTAGTATTAATGGCGCTGAATGACCAGTGCGACAAAAACTGTCTCAGTAGCAGCTTTATTCCTTGATCCATACATTCATCCGAGTGAGAAACCACTGCACTAAAAGGAATTTAAACAATGTTAATAAATGTTAATCGTCTAAAACTGTTAAATACACAGATATAAAATGTTCTCAAGAAAATGGTCGGTAATGGTTCATCTGTTCTTTCCTGTCAGTGCTGTTGCTGCCGAACCCTCAGTCTTTTCTGGCAAATTGAACAACGTAAGTAAAAGATAAGACAGTTACTCACTTGCACTCTCCAGGGACTCTACAGGATCCGTGCTCTGCGCTGCAGCCCTGTCTGCAGATGGCTGCAGAGACAAAGAGAAACAATGAGCAAACGCCACCGACACCAAAAGGAGAAGGGCAATTTCTGTGTGTCGGTCAGCGGCCAACTCTGTTCGTGGGGGTCTGTCGTGTCCCGCAGGCACATGAATGCATCAGCAGCAAGAGTCGCTTTGTTTTTTTAAACGCCTAAATAAAAGTAAAATAGCTCTGAGGACACAGCGACCGAATGTCGACTGGTTCGTTTCAGCGAGTTTCAGGTCTCTGGAAGTTGATTTTCATTACAAACACAGTGAAACCAACGGCTGCGTGGAAATAAGAAAAACCAGAATATAAGAATATTGTATTCAATGGGCTGAAACAGGCAAAAAGAGACAGGAAACAACCCCCCGGTGGGTAAAACCCTCAGATCTCACCGGTGTTGCAGTTCAGACCGGACCAGCCCTCCAGGCACGTCTTGTTGCCGTTGTGGTCGCACTCGTAGTGGCCGAAGAAGTCATCGCGCGGCCGGCAGAACTTGTTGCAGCCGAAGCCATAGTAGTGCTCGTCGCAGCCGAGGCGGACCTGGAAGTGGAATTGGGCCACGGGGCCATTGTGCCTCAAGCTCTGCCACTGCCGGCCAGGGTTGATCATCCCCGAATGGACGGCCCTCTCGATCACCGCGCCGCCGACGCCTGGGGAATGCACAGAGAGCGCTGAGGTGGAGGACCTCTGCACACAAACATTCCAAACAAGGAATGAAGCATAGAGGCAGAGAGGCATCCCCGGGGGGCTTTTACTCTGAAAGAGCTGCCGGCACATATAGACGCAGGTGTAAATGACCTTGATTCTGAACAACAAGAAGGAACCACTGGTTCTCTTTGGATGCCTCCTTTTTGCCCCAAGTTTTGCCTGTCAGGCTACACACACAGGCTGCTCTTATAATATTTGATTCTTTTCTTTTTTTTCTCTTTTAAATCATATTTTGTTAACAGTTGTCATCGTGTTATTACAATATGCTGCAAAGATATTCCGGGTTCAAAGATAATTGTAGAGCAACTTCTATTGTGAAAAACCAAAATAACCAATTTCCTTTGGAAGTGTTGTTTGCTAGAGCAATTTCAAGGGTCTCAGGTTTTTCTGTTTACTTTTATTGTTGTATTGTTTTCTGGATGGAGAACTTTACGAGCCCTGTTTTCTTGATCAACCGGGCCAGTGCTGCCGACACACAGGACTCAGTCTAGTCGGTGGAGAAACTTGTTCTCTCAGTTGATTTGATGAACCTTTATCACCTTTTTGTGTCAATCAGCCATTTACTTTCCTGATTCATGTCTCTGTAATAACATAAAACATCCATAAGTCCGTCATAACTTCAGTTTTTCAAACTGCTTAATCCAACGTCCCCAAAATATTCATTTTTTTTTTTATTGTAGACATTAATATATGAGAAGATGTGAATCTTTGATATTTCGATGACTAAAACTAGACTTTAACTTAATTATCCATTCAATCATGAATTAACGGACTAATAACTGAGGCTCTACCCTGGACGGTCTTGGACCTGATGGCCTGTCCAGCTGCTGACAACTGCTGAGCTGTTTATGAGGACGGGGGTAATTGTAGCCTGGGGGGGGGGTTGTAATATAGTCTGAAAATGCTGAGCCGCTCTGTGGTATTTCACCGGTGGGGTGGAAAGTGTGGTCGGGCTGAGGTGACGGCCACTTTTTCACCGACGAGCAGATGGACCGAAAAAGAGCTGAAAAAGCACTCGGCACGCATCCGGGAACCATGCGAGCCGGCAGCGCCTCTGTCCTGGAGGCAAACTGTGATACTTCACATCGCGAAGGAGGGAAAAAAAAAAAGAAAAAAGAAATCAAAAGGTGCTAAAAATGGCACCGGAGTAGCAGGTCTGAAAAATAGTTAACCTCCAAAAAAAGGGCTGGATCCGCTCCGTCCGGGATGTTTGAGCAAATATCCAAACCTGGCACTTCCTCGATGAAAACCGCCTGAGCTGTGGAGCCAGCATCTGAGATGAAACTGGACTGAGGAAAAACCCCGTCTGTTGATGCATCAGCTCGAGAGTCGCCTGAGACTTTCTCCGTTGGAAAGCTAACGGGCAGAGTTTAGCCTTTATTACAGGCAGTGGCAGGGAGATGCAACCAAGGTCGGCGCCCTGACCCCTAAGCCCCATGGCACTGGTTTAACCAGAGATTCACTGAATACATTAAGCAAAGGCAGCTTCCACTCAACCTCGAAACCTGAATATGAACCAACCGGATTAATCTAAATCAGCCTCTGGATCTTCAGCTGCTCAACGCTACACCATGTTCATCAGGTCTCTGGCTGGGTCTGTCTGCTGTTTGCTGATGAGCAGGTGGTTTGACGGGCGTTTCTTACAGCTTTTATTCTGAAAACAAAGATATGGAACCAGACGGGAAATGTGCTGTAAAACCAAAACTAGGAGCCAAAAGGAGCCAAAAAGCCTTGTGGTGCTCTTTGGGTTTTGTCACTGTGGACGTCACATTACGAGCAGTCGTTTGATCTGTTGTTTAAATTAAAAAAAAAAAAAAAAAATGTAGAGTGTTGCGGCTTCACTCGGTTCCAAACGTGGGCAAATAGTCCTGGTCTTCAAATGGATTAAAACATCCTGTTACCGCTGTTTAGCAGTCAGGGTATTTTAGCTGAGCTGAACCACGGCAACAGAACGAGGCAGGTGTTCATTACGGGCCACATGCCGGGGTCACTTAGCTCATTGATGCTAAATGGGGAGGGTCAATATTTGTTCTGTCCTCATTTGGCTCGTCAGCAGCTCCATCTTCGACCTTTTGGCCCCTGCTCGTCGTCCCGGGCGGTTTTTTAACAAACCCTCCAGGTCTCACACTGAGATTTCAGCGGCGTAGCTCGACTGGCAGACGTCACACTTTCTGGTTTTGCATTTCGGGCTAAAACTCGAAACGAGCCGGGCTCCCCGTCGCCCCCCTCCACCACTCGGGCCTGGGTCGGCCGACTTCGCACTGGGCCTATAATGGGTCCCTGCGGGACGCCAAATACAGCACCGAGCCAAGACTCTCGCTCCGAGCGCCTCACTGACCGCCAGATGAAAAAAAATCGGGGGCTCAAACAGAAGCCACCCGCTTCACTCTCTCTCTCCACACACACTCTTTACAGCCAGTTTTCTGAATGAGTCCCACCCGCAGGATGTCAACAGCTCCACAGGCTGCTGTGTGTGTGTGTGTGTATAAGGGGGGGGGGGGGGGTTATTGCTGCAATAGACAAGGAGGAGGAACTCAGTCCTTTTGTCGGGGGGGGGGGGGGTCAAAAAAATTTAGGAATAATATACGGTTTCTGTGCCAGAGGCAGAAACTTTGTCAATAGTCATTTCATGTCTTCTGGGTAGTTTAATTACAGACCCATTAATTCAAACATGAAATACTCATTTTCCAAGTGTTGGCAGCTGTGTGTAAATACCAGCCAAGTTTCTCGCCTCTTCTTGCAGAAATGTTTGTGTTCTTTACACCAGAGGAACATTCTTTATGACTGATGATTGACAGAAATAGTTCATGTAAATCCCTACATTATTTTTTCATCCTGTTAGTGTTTTCAGTTTTTTGTTTTTGATATAATTTTTTTTTTTACTAATTTTATTTCTTTTATGTCTTTCATTGTATTTTGATTTCGTGTACATTTCATGTTGTCATCTCTTTGTTTTTGCCAAACATTGAAGCTACATTTGAGGAAAAATTATCAGTATAAGCACTAATTTTGACACTTTAAAGTTTCTTTGTGTTACGATAATTTCAATTTCGAAAATGCCCCATTGCTCGCACAGATTAGGGCAAGTGTACGATTCCACGAGTCTCCACCGGATGTTCGTTTGTCTAATGCCATGTTCTTTATTTCGTATCTTTCGTGCGCCGGACTCGACTTTTTGTTATTTAAGTAAGAAAATTAAAAAAACATGTTTTTCTCCCCCAGATACTATTGTTTGGAAACATCAAAATGCATCTTTGAGAATAAGCATTTTCCCAGAAACGATCCCACAAACATGTTTGTTTGGTTCCTAACAACAGAAGAATGAACAGTTCCATGACAGTCTAATTTTATGTTCGCTTCCCCGTCCAAACATGAAACTGAAAACCTTAGACGTCCCAGATTTTACTACCAGACGGTTCCCATCAGTAATAAGGCGCATTGGTTGCATCCGGCCCGGACTGGCCCCACGCATCTGGCCCGACGGTCCGGCCCCGTCCGGCGTGACAGTGCAACCACCAACCGATGGTCTGAACCCGACTGATGGTCCGGCCCCGACCACCCCGACGGTCCAACCCCAACAGATGGTCCGAAGCCGACCAGCCCGCCCCCGACAGACGGTCCGAACCTGACCGGTCCGACAGTCCAACCCCGACCAACGGTCTGACCCCGACTGGCCCGACCGGTACAAACCCGACCAGCCCAATGGTACGAGCTCGATCGGCCCAACGATCAGCCGAACCTGACCGACGGTCTGAACCTGACAGTCCGAACCCGATGGTCCGAAACCGGCTGGCCCGACCCCAACCGACGGTCCGAACCACGGTCTGAACCCAATCGACGAACCCGACCGGCCCAACGGTCCAACCCCGACAGCCGCCCGTCTTGGTGGAAACAACTTTTGTTTTGGGGGGTTTTTGCAGCCTGTGCCGCGCAGCGCTCCTGGGGCAAAGGTCACATTAGTTTCAGCAGGAAGCTAGAACAGAGGAATGAGAGCGGGATGAAGGCGGCGATGGTGATGATGATGACGGTGGCGACGGTGATACTCACTGCCGGAGGACGAGTCGTTGTTGAAGTCCAAGGCCTCCACGATCAACGTGTACGACCTCTGCACACAAACAGAGACAGAGAATCAGCCGACGGACATTTGGACCATTAACTGCTCATCTCATGTTTTATCAAGTAAAAAAACAAAACAAAAAAGACAAAAAAAACAAAAAACAAAACAACAAACCCAAATAAACACGTTTTGGTTCCAGCCTCTGAAAATGTGAGGATTTGCTGCTTTTTTTGGTTTGAGGTTTTTTTAATAAATCGGACATTTTACATACTTATTGGCTCTTTTTACACCATATAATTCAATGGAATGATGAAATAAACAAAAAAACAAAACTACTTGGCTTGTTTTTTTATGGGGGGGAGCTGTTACACAATACTCGGTAATGCAAGCATTGGTAACGTGCCACAGTAAAGGATAAAGGCACCGATCTCCCAGTTCGATTCAATCTGGATCCAATTCAGTAGAATTAAATGGGATCAAATTTGATTTGATGCTTCAAGATTAGATTACAACAAATCAACAAATACCAATATTGAATAAATACAAGCCACTCTAAGAATTTATAGGGGGAAACTTAATCCCTTTCTTTTTTCAACAACAAATATAAATACGTTGGATATAAAATTGCCTAAATTGAATGTTTGGCTAAACTGCGAAAATAAAAACACACAACGCTCTGTCTGGGGGGTTTTCAGCGTCGACGGCGGGTAACTCGGCCGAAAACTGCTTATAATCCTGAAGAAAATCAGATTCCTTCACTCAGTCCTGGAAAAATGTCGTAGACCAGCATTGACAGAAAGTGAGGTCTTTCCTCCTGTAGCACAGAGTGAAGGTTTCTGTGTTTGTACAAGTGTGTGTGAGTGTGAGTGTGTGTGTGTTAAATTCCCCAAGTCCCATTATTTCAGCTCCACTTTGAAACTCTTTGTCTCTCTTAAGGCCACTGTCGCTCTCACCACTATCAAATAACACAGTCTGTGTGTGTGTGTGTGTGTGTGTGTGTGTGTGTGTGTGTGTGTGTGTGTGTGTCCTATCTTTGTGAGGACCTTATTAAACTCTCGACAGTGAAGACATTTTTGGAAAGTGAAGACAAAGTGAGGGGGTGTTTTGAAGGTTAAGATGTGGTTTAAGGACCAACATTAAGACTTAAGTGGGGCTTAGGTAGACATAGAGGGTCCTCACTAGTATATAAGAACAAATTTGAGTGTATGTAGAAATAAAACTCAGTGACAAAACAACTCGATTTGTAGATATCAGACTCTGTATTTAAAGGATTTCAGGAGAAATGTTTCCTCTGAGAAGCAAAACGCAGCTTCTCCAAAATGCTTTCATTAAAAAGGACCATACCACTGTTTTTTTCCCTGGAAAACCGAGACATGCTTCAAATACTGTTGACAATCAATCAGAGTGTATCAGTTTTGTTGATTTCAGTGCTTAAACTGACTAATTGTTTCTTCACGACAACGCGTGACTGATTGATCGGGACGGCTGATACTGGCACGTCGGACAGATGTCGTTTCTGTTGAACATAACAAGACTAACGTTGTGTTCAGGGGTTGGGAAAAAAGGCCTATTAAATCCCAAAGAAGTTTCAGGTCACGGTCCCAGGTGAAGACCAACAGGACCCACGTCAAAATACGAGTGAAGCCAACGGGTCCCAAGCCGAGGCCGACATGTCCCGGGTCCAGTGCCCAGTCAAGATCAACAAATCCGGGTTACGTCCTAATACATTTGTTTTGTATGTCTTTAAAAAAAAAAAAAAAGAAGAAGAAGAAGAAAAAAAAAAAAAAATCACTGTCATATCAGCACCAAGGACGCAGTGATGGTCGGGCTCTAGTCAGTGCTGGTTTCCTCATTTTCCAGAAAAGGTTGAAACGAAAAAAAAAAAAAAAAAAGACGAAAAAAAAGAAAAACCAACCCCAGAAGATCGCACTGGACCACAAATCGCAGCTACTGGAAATCAGTGGGCGTCTCCTGCTAACATCAGGCCAACGTGAGGAGAACTGAGCGCCAACGCCACCCGGCCGCCATCCGAACCGCTGCGGGAAAACCGCCAGAGAGCCGAAAGCCTGGGAACCGGTTCCCTGGTTCCCGCCGTGTCCTTGAAACGCCGGAGCCTACCTCTCCGGTAAAGGGCCCAGAATCTGCGTCGATCATGAAGCCAGTTTGAATGTGCCCAAGCGTCGACCTGGGTGGTCTCACGTCATCCCGTCCTCATTCATCGATCCCTGCTGATGTTGGAGTCGGTCCGCGGCAGCTAGATAAACCCGCTCCTAACCAAACACACTCCGCTCGGCAGGAAACCACAGTCAGCTCATGCAGTTTACAGATTAGTGGTTCGCTCCGGCTGTGATGTCTGGTTGTCGAGCGCTCAGAGCTGCTGACAGGATTATTGGACCGTAATGGGCCATGACAGGCATCTCTCGTGGGGACGCTGGGTCTTAGACGGCTCCTGCATTCTGTCGACGGTTCACGCATGGACGGGGGCCGACGCGCCCAGAGAGGAGGAGCATCACGTCGGGCTTCCTTCCTTGCAGCGCCGGTCGGACGGCGACTCGGAGCCTCATTTCAAATCCGAAGTGAGCTGCGTTCAACGGTCTCCCCGAGAGCTGGTTCCGAATTTAAAACGGGGTCATTTCAGTTTATTGCAACCAGGGTCAAGTCATCGTTTCTAATCCGCAGTAATAACACCGCGCTCGGCAGGTTGATGTCTGAGACTTGGGATATCAGGTGTCATCGCTTTAAAAAAAAAACAAGCCTGACGGGTCACAAACCGGAGCAGTCAGGCGATCGGACGCGAAAGGAAACAAACCGTCAGTTTACCCAGAGTATCTGAAATGCTCCGAGATCGAGCTGAGGGTCAGTGTTGATCCTTCGTCCCACAGGAGCGAACTACACTAGCGCGGCGGGCCAAAGTCAAAGCAGGAGTTGGGTCTTTAAACTGTGACACGTGTTCATAACGGAGAGCTTGGGCCGGGATTTTACTGTTTGTCTTCATTTTCTCTCAAAAATCGGTTTATCCGACCCGTTGGTTTCTTGGTCACCTGTCTGGTTCCATGGTTCCATGGTTCTTCCTTCTTGATGTCAACGGTCCCCTAATCCGAGACATTAACTCTGTGATATGCTGGACTTTCTGCTTACGAAATGGCTTTTCGGTGCAGCTCTGGCCTCCAAGGTCAACGTGGTGAACTCAGGATCCGCCAGGCTCCCGCTGACACCGATGGTCCAGAATGCGGAGCAGGGCGGCGAGCAGGGTCCCCCAGCACTTTATCAAATCTGAATCCACTCAAATCCAAATCCCTTTGAAACCTTTATCTCGTTATGCTTTTCGTCATTTGCAGGTAACTTAAGTTAAACTCCAACTTGGAGATTCAGTTTTTAGGTCTGTGATCCGCTGTTGTTGGATGAAAGCCAGAAATACACCAGTGTTTAGTGGCGGCTACTAAATGAATAAATGTTAACATTAGTGAGGCCTAATTAATGTTGGAGAGCTGTAGGTCCAACCTGAAAATGAGCTGAGCAGCAGATGATCTCAAAAATTGATCAATGGTCATTACTGACTGTTGTGAAATAACCGCTGGAACCACCTGACTTTCACACCTGATTTTTCACAAACTACTTGATCCAGGTCCTGGAGCTCCCGGTCCAGATCCCAGAACTCGATGATGCTGATCATTTCTCCGGAGACCAGTCTCAACTCTTCTCGGTCGTAAAGAGATGCAACAGAGTGATGAGTCTTTTCAACCACAATCTTTCTCAGAGTCCAGTTCGAGGCTTGGGCGGAGACGTTAACTGGCAGAAAAAGTTTCACCGGACACGCTGAAGGTTTAGCATTAATCTGCTACGACCGGTGAAAACCTCCCGCCGCTGATGTCGTCATTTAACGGGAGAAAACAAGGAAAGAGAAGCCGCTGACTTTACCTGCAGGTTTTCTCCATCGGCCTTTGATGATTTAAAAAATAAGGAGAGATAAAAAGGTTTGTTATGAGACTTCGTAGCCTCTGAGCCTAAGGAAACGTTGACCTGGGATCAGATCCAAAATGGAACCAGTTGCCCGAACCCTGACCCCTGACCCCTGACGTGGTGAGACAGCATCGCTGCTGCACGGTAACCATGAGGAAGTGGTCGGCCACGACCCAGGATTACCTGCAACAGGTACATCCAGCTCTAGGGGCCACGTTCAGGACGGGCGTTAGAAGCTTTCTACATTTAATCCTTTCAAAAAAAGTATCAGAATATCACTCACGAGGAGTTGCTGTTTATTGCAGGTGAAAGTAAAGCTTTTAACGCATTCTTTTCTTATGGACAAGAATCAGAACAAGGATTGTTTGCCTACAGAGCTGTAAAAACAGCCCCCCCCCCACTTCCTGGTCAGCCGCTCCGCGGAGCGCGTCATGTTCCCAGTGTACCACAGAGCTGTTTACCCCAACGCCACATAACTGTCACTAATGCAGAACCAAGCCGACAGGCTGAAGCTGGGACTGAAAGAAAAAACCCACTGAACAACTCTTGCAACAGCCTTGCGTCACCTCCCCGGCTGAAACTCGATCTGGGCGTCAGGCTGATTCCCTCCTGACCCGGGGGGGAAAATAAACGCGTTGCCCACCAGACGCAGTGGGTGGCACCTAATTAGGCTCTGAGAAGAGAGCGGGGCCCAGGGCCCGACGCCTGGTCCCCCGCCAACAGGTTCCGCTCCCTCCCTCGCCAAAAAACCATCCACCGGCATTCATCGGCGGAAGGCGTGCGATTTCCCGTCGCTCCGACTGTTTGATCGAGGAGGCGGAACCGCTTTCTCTGGCTGCGGGCTCGGCGTGGGAAAATAGTTTAGCAGGCGGGTAGAGCCAGGCGACGTGCGGAGGCAGGTCTCGGTGCGGGGGGAGGGTGGCGGCGGGCCCCCGGGGCTCCGAGGACCCGAGCTCACTCAAAAAGAGAAAGAAAGAAAAAACGTCCTGTTTTTGTTCTGTCTGACGATGCGTCCAGGCCGACAGACACGTGATAAGGATGAGATGGTTCCAACGACGGTTCTCAAAAGGCAAGAGTCCGGAACGTTTAGAACGGCGGCAGAACAGGAACACGAGGCTGCGGCCCGTGATTATCGTTTTAAAATCCTGTGAAATGTCGGTGGTGAAAAAAACAGTGAAAAAAATATCTGTCCTATGTTCACGGGGCTTGAATGACATCAAAACCGGAAGATTCTCTCTTCACAGAGACATAAAACAGGAATAAAATCTCATCTGGACATTTCAGGAATCCGCATCCAGAACGTTTTAAACCACAAACTTTTACACGTCTTCAGCTGGTTCATTATTTAAAACAGTCAATGCGTTGCCATAATGTGCCGACAATTTTCTGTCAAAACACGGACCGTTCACTTCCTCTCGACAACTCGGCAGAAGGTACCAGACGGACGATGCCTTTAGTCTGTCGTTGACTGAATCAGCAGTGATTCATTTTTTTAACTGAACTGTTGATGTGTTTGGTTTTTTAATCATGTTACTAACTTGCAGCTACATCTTTATTTCTTTTAACATTTTGTGTAGCTCAACACTGATTGATGTTGTGATGCTCATGTCGCTGCCGTAGCCGCCGCCACCTTTGTGGCGTCCCGACGTTTCCTGTCTGTGATTTTCATTCACTGCTTCGCTGGTTTCGGGGAAAATCTGGCCAAAAGGTCTGCAGGTGAAATTTAGCCGCTCAGCTAAAACTAGGCCTTTTACGTAAAAGTCATGATGTGTGTTGTACTTTAAAAAACAAAAAAAAACAAACAAAAAAAAAACCCAACTGATGTTAAATTCTTGAAACCCTTGATATTAAGACAGAAATTCTCCTTTATAAAGTCACTTTTGACTTTTATTGAGCCCCTAAAAGTTTAGAAATAGTCAACAAGTCTGACAAGGTTTTCTAGAATCTGTCACTTTGCTCAGTTTCTGCTACAACAATCTGTTTTTTCTGTCTTCTGTCGACAATCATTAAAAAAAAAAAAAAATTTTTCAATCAAATCGATTTGTGTTGGAAACAGGTCGAACTATTTTGTTGTTTTTAGCTCGACTTATGAAAACATGGCTTTCAGGGCTCAACAGTCATTAGTTTCAGTTCATTTCTTCCAAAGTCAACTTGCAGGGACTTGAGAGCTCATCCATCACGGCCCCGTTCAGTTGTCATCCACCGCTGGCGAGCTGACATCATCGCTGCATGGAAATGCGGATCAAAGCGCAGCCGATTGTTTGGAGACTGGACCGTGCTAGCATGCAACGACACTGTGACCGAGGCCGAGCCGATCCGCCGCGACGGATCGCTGGGAAAACCTTGTGAGAACCCAGCTGACGGCCGGGAGGCTGGGGGGGGGGGGCACAGAAGGAAGGAAGGAAGGAAGGATGGGAAAATAATCACAGGACGCTGGATGTTTCCAGCGTTGGTCAGCGGTGCAACTCTGGTCATCAGAAATGTCCATGTTTGGTCGGAGCCACATCTGGACTCCGCTGAGCCTGGCACGTGAAAAAAAAACCCAAACAAACAAACAAACCAACATCCCAGCAGCCCCCTCTGCTCCCTCTCGCCCCATAATGCACCGGGGCAGTTGTCAGTCAGAGAAAGAACAGGCC
Source organism: Istiophorus platypterus (assembly GCA_016859345.1). Lineage (NCBI taxonomy): Eukaryota > Metazoa > Chordata > Actinopteri > Istiophoriformes > Istiophoridae > Istiophorus > Istiophorus platypterus. The sequence continues at coordinate 1,237,344 of CM029114.1, read as the reverse complement.
CCGCTCTGCATTCACTCTGTCCATCGCGTCCAGGAACCTGAACCAACCGAGTGTCTCTCAGCCGGAGAAGGTCGCAATCGACTAGAGGAGGATGGAGGATGACGAGAGGAGGATGGAGGACAATGGGGGGGGATAGAGGACGACGAGAGGACAGAGGACGGAGGACGGGACTCGTGGGGGCGGGATCTGTCTCATCATCCCCCCCTGAGACGTTCAGCCCCTGGATTTTTTTTTTTTTTGGATTTTTTTTGGACACTGGCAGCCTCCCAAGCAGCAACAAACATTTTTTTTTTTTTTTTTTTTTTTTTTTTTTTCAACACGTTTTCTTTTTTTTCAATTTTTTTTTTTTTTTTTTTTTTGTTTTTGAAATTATGGAGGGTATTTTACCTACTGACTGACACCTTTATTTTTTATGATGACTATTTATAATGAGTTATTACAAAAAGAAAGTCTTTTGGTCCAAAAAAAGAGTTTCAGTCTTGTTCTTCTTCTTCTTCTTCTTCTTTCTACTCAGCCGTTTAACGTTTGGCTGACTCTCTTCCCTCCTCGTCTCTTCTCTCTCTAATGTGATGAAACACTTTTCTTCCTGGAGAACTGGATCACGCACAGACGCTGCTGTTGTGCGTCTGTATGACTTTACTCGAGGAAGAATCAGTGGCCGCCGCCGTCACTGGGACGCGACGTACGAACTCGCGGAGCAGCTGTTCTGGCTCTGGACACGTGAAACTCGATTCTCTCCCTCTGCTCATTTTAAAATGAACCCGCGACAATGAAACAAAACAGAACAATCATCAGACGGCCCCTCTCGGTTCGGGGCCCTAAGTGCCAACGGAGCAACGGCAGAAACCTCATCTTGCCCGACGACCACGAAGGCTTCATTTAACACGGCAGTTACCACGGTCAGCGGCAGGAATGTCCCACAGCCGGACGAGCGCGGCCGCCTACAACGGCCCTTTATCCCCCCTTAGCGCTGAAAGGGTCGGGGGGGCCACAAGGAGAGAAAGAAGGGGAAACCCTCGGCCTCCTGGTCCCAGGGCAGTCTCTCCTTTTTCAGCTCCAGTCAAGGAAACAGCTGACAAGCACACGGGGATCTGGACTCAGACCTGATCGGCCCCGGGGACCATCAGAGCCAGAAACCAACCGGCTCCGGCTTCAGAGTCCGGACCCCCCCAATGGGAAAATAACCAGCAGAAAGAACCGGACACCCTGAGGAGCTCATAATTACCGGTCGAGCCCAGCAGATTTAGGACCCCGTCAGTCCAAACTACAGGATAAGGCTTGATAATTATTACGCAGACGAGATTTATGGTTCAGCATCTCATAATTATAACCTGCTACGTCGTAAATATGAGATAAAAAGGTATAATTATGAAATTGTAGTATAATTTTACAGATTTATTCATGTAGCTTGTATCAGTCAAAAAAAATTTTTTTACAATGTGTTTACATGAAAAAGTTATATATACACACACACGTCCAACACATAAAACACAGATAAAACCAGCAAACCGCCTCACAGAGAGAACACCCGGACGTCAATGCCTCCCCGCTGGCAACACGTCGCCAGAGCGCCCCGAAACGCCGCCGTCGCCATGACAGCCACAAAAGACACTGCCAACTTGATGGCCGGCGATGGCGATGGCGCCGGCCATCAGACGGCGGGGTCTTTTCTTGTAAGCGACTGGCGTTGTCGCTCGTACGACGCTGACTTTTCGTGATTTATTTTCCCTCTATGTTTTGATGTGGTATTGAATTTGTATCAGGAACCATGGAGTTTTCAGTGGACAGGATCTCTGGTACTGGGATATCTCTTTACCCCCCCCCCCGACTTCACACACACACACACACACACACACACACACACACACACACACACACACACACTCACTCACTCACTCACTCACTCACCATCCATCCATCCATCCATCCATCCATCCTCTGCATTTTCTCTGTCGATGGGACCAGGAAGAGCCATGATTGCGCCTGAGGCCACATGAACAAGCTCCATCCGCTGCTCTTTCTACACTGAGCTTCATTTGACCCACGAGGCTTCGGCTGCCTCCGGTCACCAGACTTAAACTGGCAAAGTGCCGGATCCACTTAAAAAAAAGAATCGATTCATATCGGAGCTAAATACTAGTAATACTAGTCTAAGATTTGAACATCTGGTTTTCAGACAAAAGATTCGCAAACCTCCATCCCTGGGAAAACCCTCGGACACATTTAGATCCAAACACCAATGAGGCACCGGCCGACTGCAGAGCTTTGGAGTTTTTTCTTTTTTTTTGGACTCACCGGCCACGCGAAGCTGAACGGCAGCACGATCCTGGCCCGGTCGCCCTCGGTGCCACGCAGAGAAAAGGTGTTCCCGCCGAGGACGGGCGTGGTGGCGGCGCCGAAGCTGCAGGGCCCGGCCGAGGACACCTTCAGCTGGTACTCCTTCAGGCACGCCCGGAAGTAGGTGTCGCACTCGTCCAGCGCGCACCGGGGGTTGGCGGCGTCCTGGGGCCTGTCGCAGCAGGCGCCCGTCTGCAGCTGCCCCTTAATGTTCTGCATCGACAGGATCTGGAGCTCAAAGTGTCCCGAGGCTGAGGAGACCTAGGGGGGGACAACGTTCACCATCAACCAGATTCCTCATGCTAGCGGACCTCAAGGAGCCACATGGGTCCTGACAATCCACGATCCAACCCGGAACCAAATTATTTTCCAGACCAACCAGGCTCAGGTAGGGTCCTGCTTTTTTTATACTGTTTTCTCTTGACCAGTTTTTGGGGTCTAGTTTTATTCTCAGAACCTGGTCCCTGCTGGATTAGGCCTCTTTTCTTGAAAATGAATAAACAGATTACAGTTACCTGGTCATGTCCAAGATATTTGACCTGCGAATGACCTCTGCTCTGTGGATGTGGTCACTCTTCACTTTATTTTTACACTTGAAATACAAAAAAGAAAAAAAATAGCAAATCGTTTTTCTATAAAAGAAATGAATGAGGGGAAACAGCATCATTTGGCTGTGGAACTCCAAAATTCTCTTGACCTCTTGAACTACGTTTTCACAAACCTTCCTCCACAGGGAATTCCCTGTCTGTGAGTTTCAGATAAAGTTCGGCGAGTTTTGACTGAAGTCTGGGACAAAAATTCATGAATCTTAGAAGAAAGTTGACAAGAGCCTTAAACTATTGAGCCGATTAATCAATCAGTTGACTGGCAGGTGGTGAAGTGACACATCTGATCGTCAGTTAATGGTTCAAGTCAGATATTAAAAAAAAAGGAAAAAGAGGTAAATATTCACAGTCTCAGTTGAGATCCGAAGGTTTTGAGTCTATTGTGGCAAAGAAAAAGCACCTTTGGTTTCAGGAGCAGGGACCAGCAACGAAACGATTAATGGGTCATCAAAGTGGATCAGTAAAAGTTTAAAGCTTCTAAATAAATTACAGTTTCAGGCCTTTAAAGAACAGGTAAATTAAACGGGAGCAGAGTATTTTCGGATTAGTTCGGTGTCAGGGTTCAGCCGCAGCAGGAAACGGCCCGGTTCCGTCCCAGCGTGCCCCCCGGTCCACGTGGTCCAAAGCTGACCCAAAGTCTACTGGATTTCATGGCCCTGCCAGCAAAATCCCGTTAAAAGTAAACAACTTATTTATGCACAGGGCTCTAAATATAATTAATAATTAAGATCAGATCAGGCTGCTTTATGAAAAGGACCAAGTTCTGTTAGTTTTTAGGCTTCAACAGTTCACTTCTTAATGAGGTTCATTGGTGATTAAGTTGAATTATTCAGCGCTATTGATCTATCAGTTGATTATTGGCCAGCCTGAGAGAAGAATCGCGACTTTAACAGATTTACCTCAGCTCCACTTATCTGTTAAAAGTTTGTCAGTCACGAGTTTGAGAAAGTGTTGGAAGTTTTAACAAAATAATAAATAAAAATTAAGGTTCAAGCTCCCGGCTCACTTTTACGGCCTAACACAACTTTCGGCCAAAGTTGGTGGAAAAACCGGGATCTAACCGCCGATTTACGGGGACGGCAGCTGGATAAAATCCACACCATCGTCCGGACGATGAGGGAAGTTCTGTCACACGCCAAAGTCTCGACCTCAAAATAAGTCAAAAAGCAGCGGGAGTCTGGCGTACCTGGAAGCGGGCGGAGAGCAGGAGAAGCTGCAGGCTGAGGGCAACGGGGAGCCGGAGGAGGAGGAGGGAGCCCCGCGCCGGGGTCATGCCGGCGGAGGGGTCCGCTGCCAGGCAGGGGGAGGGGAGGGGAGAGGAGGGGGAGGGGGCGGCTCAGGGACGGCCGGTGCGACCCTCCTGGTCCGGGTTTACACCCCCTCCGGACGGGACATGCACGGCCGGAGACGGAGCCGCGGCTTCTCAGGCTCCGGGTAAAAACAGGAGAAGAGTAGACGGGTCCTGCCTCCTTCCTGCTCGGGGGGAAAAGAGCCTTTCGTCCGCTATTGTCCTGGTTCCTCTTGCTCCGCGGCCCCCGACGAACGCGCTCCGCGGCCCGACCGACTGCAGCTGGAGCCCGGACGGGACTTAGAGCGCGTCCCGGAGGAGGCTGGGTAATATGGACCGGCGGGGGGGCGGGACCCGGGGCCCGCCCCGCAGCTCCGCCCGCTCCTTAACGCCGACGAGCCGCGGTTTGTTTACATTTTTCCAGTCGGTTCACACTGAGGTGGAGAAGCGGCCTCACGCACGGAGGCGGAGAAGCGGCCTCACGCACGGAGGCGGAGAAGCGGCCTCACGCACGGAGGCGGAGAAGCGGCCTCACGCACGGAGGCGGAGAAGCGGCCTCACGCACGGAGGCGACGGCGCGTTGACGCCTCCACGATAATTACACCGAGTTTACCGCGTAAATAAAAACCGAGACGTTTCCTCGGACGCGTGGCCGCCCCGCGGCCTCGGTACGGTGGCTCGGGAGGGCCAAATGTTGATTAAATCGATTTTTAACACATCTATCTAATTCCCATTTGTTGGGATTTTTTTTCAAATCTTGCAATGGCTAGACGTATGCATGTCATTTTTGGTGTATATATATATATATATATATATATATATATATATGTTCAAAAGTATGTGGACGCACCTCAAATGCTGAAATTAGTCCAGTGCCATGTGTGCAACTTTCGAAGTAAAACATCACTGTCCACGGATTCCAGGCGTCACTGTCAAACTAACCACCTGATGACGGATGCGTCCCCGCCACGCCACCTTTCTCTTCAACATCCCTTCCATACTTTTTCACGAACCTCATGTTTTTATTTTTCACATTTAATCTTTATTTGATGTGTTTGTTGTTTTGTTTTGTTTTTTTTTACTTTTAATGTTTTTTCATTCTGGTCCTCGTGAACCTGGTTTTTCATTCCAGCCTCAGCAGCAGTTTCCTCATCACAGCAGAATAAAAGAAATAAGAGTAAACAAAACAAAAGATATAAAAATATCACTCAAATATTTTAGTTGCAAACATCAGGATCTGTATTCAAGAACAAATGCTGAGACAGAAAGAAACATAGAGTATACATTTCTAAATATTTTATTTTATATTTCAGTCTTCCATATATTATTTCAAATAAATGGAGCAAAGAAAAATGTGTATGTGTGTGTGTGTTGGGGGGGGGGTCATCAAATGTGTGGAGGATGATACCACATGAAATACATCGATATTCATGGAAAATGCATTTATAAAAACCCTACAGTCACAACAGAGAAGCACCGCTCTGTATAATTCAAAACATGACATTATGACAAAAGATTATGTAAATCTGGAGCGAAATATCTGAATGTGCCAAAGATGGAGAGTGTAGGAATGAAAGGAGGTATTGGAGGTGGTGGTCTGCGGGGGGTTGTTTCTCCATGATAAAGAGCCTGAGCGACAGAACAAAGGTGGCCCCCGCTTTATTCTCAAATTAGAGCAGCTGGGCTCTTTTCCCTGGAGGAGCCCCCCATGAATAGATTATTGGACTGCCGTCAGTGAAAGACAGACAATCCCCCCACCCCAGACACCGCCAGCCCTGCCTCCACCTCCCCCTCTTCCTATGTGGTGATCAGATGATCAGACGGGCTCACGTACATCATTAAAGCTTTTATAATTAAAAGGCGACATGTCAGTATGTTGTTATTGTAAGAAACTTACATACACTCTCAAAACTAAGCGACTTGTCTCATCTTCACTTTCATTGACGAGTCCATAAAAACGATAAACTCGTGAGGTGTGTCCGCTTTTTATGACAGATTTTGGAGCCATAAATGTTTTGGGGGTTTTTTTTGGGGGGGGGGTCAGGACTAGGATCGACTGGGGCTGAGGGTCGGTCACCATTGGACCCAGGACTGGTCCAAATCCGAGGGTTTGACCCTCAGCAGGTTTCGGTCCGATGATGCTGATGCGTCTGCCGCCAGTTGCTCCCCCGGTTTCAGCTGTTTGCGTGAAAGCTCTGCCATCGAACACTCGTTTCACGGGAAACTTTGACCTGACGTGTCTTGGACGGAGAGAAGTCGGCCGCTGCTCCAAATCGAGGGTCATTTCAGTTTCCCTGCAACGTGTCCAATTTTTCACACATTTTTTTCTAATCAGTACCATAATCCTGTGTCTGCCGAGTCAATATCTGAGATCTGGTAACAAAGCGACATCACTGAGAACAGGAAACACGAGCGGTCAGACGCTCTTAGATGGAGATGAAACTAGAAATGACCTGAGATCGATGATTCTCTCACCTCCTCCACCTCCTCTCATGACCTTTGACCCCTCGGACGCTGTTGGTAGTTTTGCGCTGACAATCGGATGAAGTGACATCATCTCATCGGGAAGCACTGCTGTTTCCCCGTCGAGAGGAAACAGCCAACAAGTGTGTCCCCTGTCATGTGGTTCATTCCCTGATAAAGACCACAGCTGAAAGCTCTGGAGAGGCAGCGAGAGGACTTTTGAGTTAAGTTTATTCCCTCATACAATTGTTTCCTGATTAAAGAATGAGCGTGGTTTTAATTTTATCGGGCAAACACTGGCCGAGCTGCCGCTTCGCCAGAAATCCAACGGAAGCGCAGCCGCTGACTCTGCTGTTCCAGCCTGTGTTTGTCTGAATGAGGCGTTTTAATGTGAAGGAGAGGAGAGAGGAGGGTAAAAGTATTGCAGAACGTAGACGCATGAAAAAAAATAAAAAGTGTCAAAATTGACACTGAACTCATTAAAATATCATATCAAATATCACTGCCATCTGCCATTTTTGCTGCTGGAATTTCCCCCTGATGTCGAAACAACAGTGTGTCTTTAAACATGTTTTGATAATACATTTTAAGCAGTAAAAAGGGGGCATGTAGCCGCCGTGCTCATTTCTGATGAATTAATAAGCCGTTCACAGGTGTCTGTGGTCACTTTACAGACAAGTCAAAAGATTCTTGCTCCTTTCAAGTGACCCAGAGGAACGGACGCCCTGGTTATGTCATTAAATGACGACTCCGGCGTGGATTCAAGCAGCTGCAGTCGGAGGCAGCCTGACGACCGGTGGAGCGGAAGGAGAGTTTCGTAGAAAAACGTGATTTCAAGCTGAATGAGCAGATTTTTTTCATACATTGTCTTTATAATCTTTGATGGTACAATGAATATTAAATCATAAAGACAATGCATTTCTAAGAAGTTATTAGAAGTAAAGCATGGGAGTGAAAAAAAGGATTACTGATAATGTCAAACTTCCGTAACATTTATCAATGATCATTTATACACTAGAATATAGATGTTTTGTTCATACTGAGTGTGCGATGCGACCTTTGACCCTGCAGGTCTTCCTGCTCGTTCATAACCTTGAGAAGTTAGTGAACTATATGCCGCCGTCCGATCCGTGTCTGCTTATGAGACGGCGGGCACAGCTTCAGAGTCAGCCCACGCTACGCGCCCTGTGAATGGATAACCAGCTCTGCTCCGCAAGGTCAGTGCCCTGCTCCAGAAAACCCCCCCAAAAAACAACTTCCCACGCTTTTCTGTCCTCCTCTGTCTCTGACCTCGAGGTCGCCGGTGTGGGGAGGGGCCGAGCATTTCGAAACTAAACCCCGTCGGCAAAAACCTCGGAGCAACCGCAGGCGTTCGTCAGCAGCCAGCGGCTCTGCTGGGCCACTGCCTCCCTGGAATGACTCACCCGGTTTTAACCACAGCAGAAACGCATGCAGAAAACCCAGGACTCGCTCATGCACTTACACGGCATCTAATATTCATCGTGACAAAACTTGAAGAGGAAGCAGGTGCACAGAAGAACAACAGATGTGGAGAGTTTGTGCAGCGGCTTTATTCCACAAGCTGAATGCTGGGTTGTAAAATGTTCAAACTAAAAGAGTCTACATCTGATCTGTGGCCTCCGGGTCAAAACAATCCATTTAGGATAAATGAGATGTTGAATTATGTAAATATATTTATATATATATATATATATATATATATATATATATATTTATATATATATATATATATATATATAAAACAATTGATAAACTCTGAACCTGGCTCTCAGACTCTATCCCAACCAGGCTGCTTAAAGAAGTTTTACCCTCGGTGAGCACCTCTCTACTAGATATAATCAATCTGTCTTTATTAACAGGCTTTGTACCGCAGTTCTTTAAAATACTTGAAATTAAACCTTTTTCTTAAAAAGCGTTCCCTCGATCCAGATGTTTTAGCCACTATAGACCCGTATCTTCCCTCTCTCTCTAAGATCCCCGGGAAAGCTTCACCAACCGGTTGTGTGAGCTTTTACGTTATAATAGTTTATTTTAGGACTTCAAGTCACGATTTAGAGGCATCATAGCACAGAGAAGCACTGGTGAAGGTTATGAATGAACTACTAACCACATCGGCCAAAGGACTTGTCTTTGTACTTGTCTTGTTAAATCTTGGTGCTGTATTTGACACTATTGACCATCAAATCCTATGACAGAGACTGGAGCATTTTATTAGCATCAAAGGACTTGCTATTAGCTGTTTTAAGTTCTGTTTATCAGATAGATTACATTTTGTGTATGTTAATGATAAATTTTCAATATACTCAAAAGATAGTCCGGAGTTCCACAAGGTTCTGTGCTCGGACCACTTTAATTCACCGTATACATTTTTCCCCTGGCAATATTATTAGGAAACACTCCCTAAACTTCCATTGTTACGTAGATGACACCCAGTTGTACCTATCAATGAAGCCCGACGAAACCAATCAGTTAGCTAAACTCCAAGGACATAAAGACCTGGAGGACCAGGACGTTCCTACTGTTAAACTCTGACAAAACTGAAATTATTGTACTTGGACCTCAACACCTTAGAAACACATTCTCTAATGAGCTACTTAGTTTAAATGGCAGATACCCTCTCCAGGTTTAGGAGTGGGCTCAGAACCTTCCTCTTTGATAAAGCTTATAGGTAGAACCGGCTCAGGATCAGCTTGAACCATCCCCTAGTTATGCTGCTATAGGCCCAGACTGACATGGAGCTTCCCATGTTGCACCGGGCTCCTCTCTCCTCCTCTTCGATCTGGACCTGCTCCACATGAAAAGTGCCCTGAGATAACCTCTGTTATGACTTGGCGCCATTCAAAATGAAATTGAATTGAACTGAATTGAATTAGGGTGGACTATTAAAGTTTCAAGCAGTTTCCAGTAACAAAAGTTGGCTGCAAATGTTCTCCCCCTTTGATCGGAAATCTTATCAATCTAAAGCTGGAAAATCAAAAACGTTTGCTAATTTTAGAAGGCTTTTTGTGTAAGCAAAAGCTCTTGAATGGCTGCCACGTTCACTAAAAAACAGTTCTGTAAAACATGCTTGTATTAATGAAAACTAAGGTAAGGTAATGGAGAATAACCAGCTTCTTCCCAGCTCTAAATCAAGAGGGAAGATGACGACAGAAGCAGTAAAAACATCTTTGCTCCTGCAGCCTGAAGCATCTCCTCCTTGCCCTCTGTTTACTGACAGATGCCTTACTGTCCCGAGTTTGTTTGAGGGAAATGTAATTAGATGAAGCCGCTCTTTGCTTTGTGAAATGAAGGAGCTCTGCAAACAGCAGCGGCAGCAGCAGCCCACACTTGATTTACTGATGTCAATGTGACGCGAGTTCGGAACGAGCAGAGCCGAGTTTCTCAGCCTGCTTCAGGGCAACAGAACGGATTTACAGCAGGGCAAAGCTTCCTGCGAATAGAGGCTGAATAAAAGGCACTTTATTCTCTCCGTCTGATAAACACACAACAGTTTTTATTGATGTCACTGCTGCAGAGAGATTCCACAAACATAAAATTTCATGGACGCAGTAACTGTGAACGGGGGCCAAGTAATTAATTATCAATTTGATCAGATTTTGTTGTTTTTTTTTTATTGTGGTTGGGAAAATAAATTTGTATTTCAAAACTTACTGGTGGTATCACATTTTCAAGATGTAAGAAATAAAGAACTTATACATATAGTTTAGATTTTTTTTTTTAACATGTGCTAATATATGATATATGTTTTTGTATCAACCCCCCTTAAAACTTCTTCAATACCGTATTTGAAGATAATAAAGATGTAAAAGAGGTAGTTTTTTCTTTTAAAGACTCACTCACTGCTCATACTCACTTCTTCTTGAGGCCAACAGAGTAACAAGCTGCTACTAAAATAGCTCAAAACAACTGCAATCACCAGTCAATTTTCTTCAGACACTTGGTGCTCTGCATGTTTTTGTTGTTGTTATTAATATTCATACCTTCCTCAGTGGAAAGTTGCCGCGGGCCTGAAGACCAGACAGTCTTCCTTCCACTTGGTTGAATTTTGATCCGTGTAGGTTGTTTTGGGGCTTTCGTAAAAATTGCGTCTGTGGTTTGTGTAGGTTGGTGTTTTATTTCCTTCGCGTCGCCACAGTCTTGCCTGTGGGCTCCTATTAATCCTGCTACAGTGGCCTGTGGGGGACAGTGCTCAAATTTGCCCTTCGTTGGCCACTTTAACCACCCCGAAAGCTCTTTAAATAAAGGGGTTCAAGGGTAGTTTAAACTTTTCAACTATTACTGGAGATTATTTCTCTAGAGAGTTTCCTTTATTCCTACATGGCATAAAAGTTATGGAGCCAGTGATGCAATTCATCCAAACAAATATAAATCCTAATATAAATAACCCACAAATATTTCTTAAGTGAACTGACATTAACTGTACACAGAGAGTGTGTGTGTGCATATACAGAGTTGTTCCATCTTCTTTACCAGTTCCAGATCAGCTGATGTTGACTCTCGCGGTTTGATGCAGTCCTGTCAGGAATTTTTCTCAGCATGCGGCAGGGAAAACCTGGCCCAGCTCCAACGGTGGCTCTCGTTCGTTCTTGCACCCTCTGCAGCGTCGCCACCGCCGCCGCCGCCGGGCAGCATCTGGGCTGAGGGAGGCGCTCGGGCCGGAGCTGAGGATCTGGACAGGCCCGGTCCGACGGCGAGTCAGGGAAACTGATAGTTTTCATTTCTTTCTCTTCAGCTCTTTCTTGACCTGCTGATCAGCTGCTGTTTGATCTTTAGGGTCCTTTGTGCAACATTGTGTATTTTTTAAAATCATTTTACATCGTTTCTTTTTTAATTTAAAACAGAAACTTCAAGTTTGTGTTATATTGGCCTTATTTTTTTTTAGCAGTAATCGCAGTCAGGAACCACCCAGTAAGTTTAACACACTTATATTGAAGAGGATTTTAGCATCACCCATCCTTTCATCCATCCGTCCGTCCGTCCATCCGTCCGTCTGCCGTCCGTCCGTCTGTCGATTAGATGCCCAAACCACCTTGACTGGCTCATCCTGACATGAAGGAGCCGATTCTACTCCAAGCTCCTTCTGGACTTCAGAGCTCCTTGACCCTGACTCGATATCTGAGCCCAGCAACCTTGTGGAGGAAACTGACTTCAGCCACTTTTATCTGTGACCTCATTCTTTTGGTCACCACCCAAAGCTAGTGACCTTTGGCGAGGGGTCGGAACGTAGATCAACTGGTTAATCAGAACCGGTTCCTTCCTCACCACAGTGATTCCAGTGCAACCCCAGCATCTCTGCTGACATTGCACCAATCCTCCTGTCAATCTCACATTCCATTTTAGACTCCAAGATACTTATACTCCTCCTCTTGAGTCGGCGGCTTGCTCCCAACCCGAACGATCGATCCCCCCTTTACCCTCAGGGAACCATGGCCTCGGACCTGGAGGTGAACTTGACGCACAGGTTAACTTTATTGACATTTAACTTGAACAAGCTTTTGGCCTTGTGGCCTAAATCTGAACCACAGGTGGCCCTCGGGATTTGGACCTGGTTTCTGGTGTCAAAGTTCTGCAGCTTGCCCCTTCAACCTCTACCTGCGGCACAAGAACATGGTGCGTCTTGAACTGGAAAACCCAGGGAACAATTATGTTTAGTATCTTGTATCGTATATGCTGTATTCAATGAAGAATCCTCTCAGACTCCCACACTGCTTGGATCCATGAGGGGAACACAGGGTTTTTAACCACTAAATACAGCTGCTTGTCCATTTGTAGCAATCATCAACAGCAAACCTTCTGACCTGAGTCTGACTGGATCGATCTTGCATCTGAAATGAACAACACACACTGAACGAAAATAATTGCCCAATCTGTACATCATGCACTCAGAATACCGCAAGTTCTTTTCTCCACTTTGTTCTGGTGTCCCTCTGTGCTTTGTCTTGGCAGCAGCTGAGATTATCATTATGCAATCTCACTGGGAAGACAAGCCCACCATCCCCAGAGGTGCTGCGGTTAGACTAATGTGCTGAATTGAATGTAGCAGCTGGACGGGGACCAGTTTGGTCGGCTGGACTCGCAGCTGCCAAGAGCTGAAACCAGTTCAGGATCTGTCAGTCCAATCTGAAACGACAAGGTTCAAATGAAATGAATTGAATCAATAGGATCCACGTAGTCGCTACAAAAAAACCCCAAACAACTCCCCGAGACTTTTGGAACAACGTCCTCTTTAGCTGTTTATTTCTTATCCTGGTTTCTCTCAGCACCGGTACAGATTCAGTGGTTACTTCATGGTTGCACTGGGGGGGGGGGCTTTGCTCCTCATCCTATCACCAAACTTCCCTCCAGTTTGTGTCCTTTTCTAAAATCCTGCAGGTGTCCCATGTTGATCGCTGCACATAGACCTCAGCAGTTCAGCAGGTTTTAACTGTTCAAGCTGCACTAATTACTGACAGTGAGTATTTGCCAACGCTGCACCTCCTCTGAGGTTTTCTGAGCACGAAGGCTGGAAACAACAGGAAACTGCTCTCTAGGCTCCACCTGAAGGGACAAAAGAAAAAAACGTCCCCCGACTTACATGCCACCGTGTTGAGTTTCTTCGCCACTGTTTTCCACCAGTTTTGTCAGCGTCACTTCGAAACGACGCCGACTGACATCGAGCAGATCTCGATGGAGTTGGAGCCGATGGATGTTGAACAGCAATTTTGTTTTTTCTTGAATTTGCTGCGACGCAGAAACAAAAGGAGACATTGGAGGAGACGTCAGAGGAGACATTGGAGGAGACGTCTGAGGGGACATTGAAGGAGACATCGGAGGAGACATGGTAGGAGACTGTCTTTACGATGGTGGCGAAGGAGGAGGAGCCGAACAATTCTCAGGAATTTGGCGACTTTGAGGCGCTTCCAAATTGATTCTTAATCCAGATCCACATCCCTAACCTCCTCCGACAGGTGTAAACGGCATGAATAATGACGTCCCAGGGGAGGGGCCGTGATCCCGGATAACCCCAACCGTCGGAGGACAAAGCTGAAAGAGACGGCAAATGTTCATATCACTGACACACGCATGCTGGAGATAAATCCATCAACTGACAGTCAGCTGTTTGCTGTGTTTCTTTGAGCTTCCCACAGGCAACACACACACACACACACACACACACACACACACACACATACACACACACACCTTCCTGACTCCTCCAGTATGCGGAAGGAGTAAAAATGTTAACTTAATAAAAAACAGGGGAGAATCGACTTTCTGTCCTCGCTGAGGATGCGTATCCTTCCCAGAATGCACCCTGGCGGCAGACACAAGCCCTCTGTGTGTGCCGGCGTTCCCACCTTCGGGAATCACATGACGGAGGTCGGCGTGGGAACCGGGAGCTGCAGACGGGGGCTAAACGCAGGCAGAACCTGAGCCCCCGCACAGGCAGGCTCAGTGTGTGAAAGCAGAGTCTGCAGCGACTGCACCGGAGAAGGAACCGGAGAGAGAACCAGAGAGAGAACCGGGGAGGGAACCGGAGAGAGAGCGGGGAGGCAACCAGAGAGAGAACCGGGAGGGAACCAGAGAGAGAACCCGATAGCAAGTATGTGAAAACAAGAGAAAAAAAAAATAATAATTACCCATCCAGAGGCAAGATAGAGAACCGAGGGAGAACCAGAGAAAGAACCAATCAGAGAGAACTAGTATGATAAACAGAAAGAGAACCGATGAGATAATCAGTGTGAGAACCATTGTTGAATCCAAGGAGAGTTGAACCAGTCGAAGAACCAGGGATACAAGGAGGCGAAGAACCAGTAGGAGAACCAGTTGAAATACCACTGAGAGAACCAATTAAAGAACCAGTGAGAGAATCATTGAGAGAACCAGTGAAAGAACCAGTGAGAGACCCACTTAGAGAAACAGCTGTAGAACCAGTGAAAGAACCAGATCTAGAAACAGTTAAAGAATCAGTGAGAGAACCAGTTAAAGATTCACGGAGAGAACTAGTTGTAGAGTCAGTGAAAGAGCCAGTGGAGAGAACCATTGAGAGAACCAGATTGAGAACCAGTTAAAGACCCAGTTAAAGACCCAGTGAGAGACCCACCGAGAGAACCGTTCTCCTCAGCTCCTGCTGTTTGTTACAGTTGTTGT